>JBBPKN010000034.1:0-107910 GCA_038089275.1 Pulveroboletus cf. rosaemariae
ACAGGAACAGGAACAGGAACTGAACAGGAATAGTAACAATAATAGTAATAGTAACTGAGAGCAGGAATGGTAACAGAGCTATACTGGAATGGTCCAGAGATGATAAAATGGAACTAAGGTAGTACTTAACTGGAACAGAGATGGAACTAGAAATGGAATAAGGCAGAGCAGGAGCAGAGAATGGGAAAGCATATATTGATGGAAGGTGAAAAGTGTACATGTATAACTGGGGTGGACTGGAATGGTAATGGAGGGCTGGAGTTGTCTGAAGGGGAGTCAGAGGGCTAGAGTGGCTTACTGGGTATGAGGACCAGTTATAAGCTGGGTCAGAATTGGGTCAGAATTAGATCAGAGGTATAGGATATGACATAAACATGGAAACCAAGTTTGACAAGGATGGATTTCAGCTTTCAGTACCAGAGGTGGCCAGACTAGTGCAAACCATAGAGTGCTTTCTGAAAAAGCCAAGCATAATGCTCTAGATCTTTAGCAACAAACCTAGGAGGCTGTTTAATATAAGTGGGTTGGTCAGAAAGCATATCACTGTTGAGAAAAGCTGAGTTTACATCAATAACATGGATTTCCCAGTCAAGTGCAGCAGCAATGGCACACAGCAGATGGATTGACTTGATGCAGGCAACTAGAGCAAAAGTTTCATCAAAATCTATATCAGGCTTTTGAGTAAAACCACATGCAACAAGGTGAGCTTTGTAGTGTAGGATGTGACTGGAGGCATTGCACTTAATGTGAAAGACTGTTATAAAGTTGTGATGTACTCCAGGAATACTCCAGATAACTCCAGAGTGGACAGGGCTTGGCTTCACCTTATGTGGTGCACCCTTATGCTAGTACTGGGTGCCCTGATTTACAGAGGGGTTGGAAACTATCAGAGATCCAGAATAGATTATAGAGCTCTTCCCAATGAGAGGTACAATGTCAAGTTGTGGAGTAAGTCATAAGACTTAGTGTAGGGTATGATATCAAGTCATGAAGCAGGAGAGGATCAAAAGAGATCATAATGTTGTGTTATGGTTAATATTCAAACTAAGGTACAAAATACAGAGCTACCATACTTATATCTTGGAGAAGTGGATTATCTAAGGGAGAAACAGAGATATAAAAGGAGTTGTCTCAGAAGTGAAGCAGGTGCCAATGCATTCTGGATATAAATGGAGATGTTAGGGGAGACAATATTGAATAATGTCAAACTGAAACTAAATGATGGCAGGAAGAGGTGAGGCAGAAAGAAACAGGAACAGGAAGTGAGATTGGAGGAACTACAAAGTTGTATCAGAATAATATGGAGTTAGCATAGGTAAAGTTGTAATCACATTAGGTAGGAAAGAATGGAGGTAACAGGAACTAGGAAATATGCAGCTTAAAGCATGAAAGCAACTAAAGTTACATCAGAGACATAGTGGAGTTGATCCATTGGCATGGGATGTGACAAAGATTCATTTTGTGTCAATGGCATTGCAGCCAGCCAGAGGCTTAACAAGCTCATAAGTCCCAAGTTGTACAATGGCATTAAGTTCATCACACATGGCCTGTTTCCATTCTGCATGGTCAGGTGAGTTCATTGCTTTATATTATGTGTGGAGATCTTCACCAGATACAATATTGATGTTTTCAGCAGGTGGATCAGGCATGGAGGTCATATTCTCCTCTGCATCTGATATGCATGAGCTGGAGTCTAAGGATTCATGGTCAGAGTTCTGTTGCAAAGTTCATGCAGCAGTGGAAATTATTTGTTGAGCCTTGATGACAGCAGTGTGAGTAGATCAAGTATAAGGGGGTGGCAGAGGGTGCACTACATAATTAGATAAGGCAGGAAAAGGATTAGGGTAAGCAACAGGTTACTCCACATGGTCAGGAGGAGCAGGAAAAGGATCAGGGTAAGCAGTAGGTTGCTGGCTGAAGCTGTTATTATCTGAATCATAGAGGGATAAGTAAAGTAAGCTGAAGTGAAATTGGTACTTTCCCTCAGTCAGGAAACTATCATAACTATCAGCAGCATCATCAAAGATAGCATGGGTGGAAACATGGATAATGCATTTTGCAGGCAGGTAAAATTGCCAGCCCTTCTGAGTCTTGGAATAGCCAACAAAAATGGCATGCATACTCTGAGAATCAAGCTTCCAGCAGGCAGGGGTGTTGTCAAGAACATAGACAATGCAACCAAAATGATGTAAGCAAGAAATATCCAGCTTGCAGCCATGTCACATTTCATATGGGGTAGAGTTGGGAAGGGAGCAAGTAGAGTGCCAATTCTTGATATAGACAACATAGTTGGCAGCCTCCATCCACAAGGAGAGGGGCAGGCCAGAGTCAATAAGAATAGTGTGGACATAATCAATAAGAGTGTGATTAAGCTGCTCAGAAATACCATTTTGCTCAGAAGTCCATGGAGCAGAAGACTCCTGCTGAATTCCCACTTCACACATGAAGGAAATCCAAGTAGAGCTCAGGTATTCACCACCATTGTCAGTCCAGAAAGTTTGGATAGATGTTGCATATAAGTTCTTTACCTCAGACTTCCAGGCCTTGAAGGCAGCAAAAGCATTACTTTTATGACAGAGAAAGAGGATCCAAACCCAGCAGGAGTGATTATCAGTGAGAGTTAACATATACCACATGCCAGAGGTGCTGGAAACAGGAAAAGGTCCCCAGAAATCTGAGTGGATCAGGGCAAGGAAACAGCCTGCTCTACCATGCTCTGAAGGTGGAAATGAAGCATGGATTAGTTTGCCCATTGCATATAATCAATAGAGTGGTGGATTGCAGTTTAATTTAGCCTTGATAAGTCAGACACCAGTAACAAGCCCAGTTCTAATCAGGGAGTGCACAGATGAATAGTTCAAATACCCAAGATGGCAGTGCCATTGCTCAAGCTATGAAGAAGGCAGAATAGCAGGGTAAGCAACATTAGGGTAAGGGTAAGGCACATCTAGGTAGTAAAGGCAATTAGCATGGCAAGTAGCAGTAAAAATTGGTTTGTGAGATTGAAGGAGCATGTCATGAATTAATTGGCCATTATTCTTCAACTCAAATAATAGACAATGACCATCATCAAAAAGAGTATAACAGTTAGCATCATCAAGCCATAAAACAAAGATAATAGAGGTGAAGGAGGTTGGAACATGGCATATATTGTGCAACTGGAGGTAAGAGGTACCAGATGGCTGGCTGGCAATAACCTGGGCTTTATCATGACCAGAGATAACTGTTTGACCATTCCTAAAACCACTAATCCTGCTGCCTGTGGTTGCAGAGTATAAGGTAAAGGAATGCCAATTTGCAAGAATATGGGTTGATGCACCAGAGTTGATAATGGGTGTAGAGCACATAAACCATGCATGATATGCAGAGTTAGCAGCATAAGAAGGGGGCAAAGCTAACTGAGGAAGAAATTCAGGTGATGAGAAGGAATGAGATATGGTGTTAAGCAGTAAACACTTCTTAAGCACAAAGTTGGAAACTTCATTTTTCTCTGCATTCTCCTTAGCAACTTTTGCCTTTTCCTTCTTTTTACTCCATGGCTGCTATTTGAGTTCCTTTCCTTTCATATTGCCATTCTTTGTGTTATAATGCACTTTTTCATTTTTTTTCCTTCTTTGGCATTTTCTTCTCACTACTGTAGCTCTTCACATTGTCACATCACATGACTATTTTCACATCTTCACAACCTTCACAGTATCACACATTCACATTATCACATTTCACCTCTTCACATGTCACAAGTCTAGAGCCATCTAGACTCTGCTATTATGCATCATGGTTACCTCCTGTATTTCTAGGTCCCTGCTCCTCTTTTGCCATTGGCCTGCTTACTGTACTTTATTTAGAGCCAGCATGGTCTGTGCACATACTGTAGTAATATAAAAGGAGATCTGCTCAAGTCTGGGTTTTTCCAGTCTTGCACATTTGAATCTCTCAGTTCTACAAGTTCCTTGGCTCTTATCCTTTGTCATTACTATTGCCTAGTTCTTGTATCTCTAGTTCAAAAACACTACTCAGGATTATTAGCACACATCAAGGCTAGGTGTTAGGTTAAAATTAACACATTAGCAGCTGTGTTTCACTTTGCATAGCATGTGGATTTGTAATGTCTGGTACACTGACAGTTAGTGCAAAATTTAATATCAGAAGCAGTTGCAGTGCATTCTAGTGCAGCAAGTGTACTCTCAGCAGATTCATTGGCATGTATGATAGTAATGGTCTTCTGGCACCATTTTTCTTCAAGTAGCTCAGAAATAATGCCTGATAAGGTTGTTATTGTTTTATCAAAATGCATATCCTTGATGAAGTAATCTCAGGACTCAGAGTCCTTGGAATCATGTTATAAAGTCATGACATACTTTGAGAGTACTTCAAATAACTCCAGAGTGGATGGGACTTGGCTTCATCTTATGTGATGTGCTCTTATGCTAGTACTGGATATCCCAATTTATGGAGAGGTCAGAAGCTATTGGAGATCTGGGATAGGCCATGGTTATTCCACTGAGAGGTATGACATCAAGTTATAAAGTAAGTTGTGAAACTTAGTATAAGATATGACATCAAGTTGTAAAACAGGAGTGAGTTAAGAAGGATCATAACATTGTGTTATGGTCAATATTCAAACTAAGGTACAATATAAAGAGCTACAGTACTTATACCTTAGAAAGGCAGATTATTTAAGAAGGGAACAGAGATATGAAAGGAGTTGTCTCATAAATGAAGCAGGTATCAATGCATCCTGGATACCAATGGAGATGTCAGAGAAAACAATGTCAAATAATGTCAAACTGAAAACTAAATGATAATAAAAAGAGGCAAGGCAGAAAGGAACAGAAACAGAAACAGGAAGTGAGATTGAAGGAACTACAGAGTTGTATCAGAATGATACAGAGTTAGCATAGGTAAAGTTGTAATCAACATTAGGTAGGAAAAGATGGAGGTGAAAGAAAACAGAAAATATGCAGCTTAAAGCATAAAAGCAACTGGAGTTGTACCAGAGACATAGTGGAGTTGACTCATTGGCACAGAATATAACAGATCAGAGGGTAGTGTGGAAAGTAAAAGAACAGCAGCAAGCCATTCTTGAAGGACAAAGTTTGCATTGACAAGATAGTGAATGGCTTTCTAATACTCAGTAATGTGGACTGAAATGTCTTCACCACTCTGCATATGGCATATGAGGCAGCAGAACCAGTAAATAATCAACCCAGTTCCAACTTGACTGAATTCAGCAGCAAGGAGCTTCCAGACTTCATGTGCAGTAGTTAGATAAACAATTTTGATCACAAGGTTGGCTTTAATATAGCCAGTGATTGATGCTAATGTAGCATTATCCATTTTTTTGCATACTTGATACTGCATGGGATCTGAGGGTTGAATCATAGTGCCATTCACTATACTAAGGAGGCCACAGAAACTAAGTGCTTTTTTTATGCAATAGGCCCATACAAAACAACCAGTTTCATCTGATAGACAATCTTCTTTAGCATGTGGGAAGAAGTAACTGGAATTGAATGGCATATCCCAGGAGGCAGAAATAGACAAGGTCTGTAATTGTGGGGTATTTCCTTGGCCAGACATGATATAGGTTTGATGAGTTCCTTTGCATTATTTTAGGCCACAGGGTTTATAATCTAATGAAACTAAGGACTCAGTCAGAATGGAGAAACAACTAATATTAGTACCTAATGAAACTAAGGACTAGGTACATGTCAGTAAATAATATTGTAGCATACAGTGGGTTTGTGCATACCTCAGTCAGGATAAAGAAATGACTGAGAATGTAGTGGAAAATAAGGTATAGTATTAAAGGAAAGCAGAGCTGTTATATACTAATTGTTATGCTAGGCCCAGGTAGGGACAGGTATAGACCTTGCTGTAAAAAAGGAGATAGAGGCAATACCAAAGATAAGCCTCAAGACAAATAAAGAACAACAAACATAGTGTTGTGTCCAAGTAATACCAGCTATACTTCCAGGAGTGTGCCAAAGTCAGACACTGATAACTCTCTGGATAAGTGCCAGATCACAAGAGTGGATTCCAAGTACTAGGTACAAGGACAATGAAGATGCAAAGACTGTTAGGGAATCACAAGGTAGAAGTAGCATAAAAAGAGAGGAGACAGGAAGTACACTACTTTATAGTATAGTTAACAAGGTTTAAGTGGAGATTAACAGAGTAATCATGCTAATGAATGATGACTAAGGTATCTGTGTAGAAATGGATGGAAAGTGATGGAACAATTATGAGTCAGCTGATTAAAAGATAGAAAGCCCAGACAAAGGGCATAACAAGAGAGCAGTCTGGGCAAGGCCAGAATGTGAGAAGAGTGGAATCTATTAAAGGAAGAAAAACAAGAAAGTACCCAAGGTGCAAGAAAAGTAGAAGCTAGGCAAGAGAACAGGAAAAGAGAAGAAGAAAAAAAGAAATCATAACACTAATATGTTGGGTAGGCAACAAGTAATTGAAGCTGTCATAGTGAAACAGAAGGCTGTGATATATGGAGATAGTATCATAATCAACACTTATTGCTTGTGTTCAAGAGGATAAATTGTGTTCTTTGTATATAGGACATTAGTTTCCTGATAGTTGGGCATCAATCAGGCAGTTATTATTATAGGAATAAAAATTGATAACATCATTATTGAAGAAAAATTAGAGGACACCACTGAATACATACTTTACTCATGGAACAAGTATCTACCCCTTTCTGCTTGTCTAAACCAGCAAATATCCTTGCAGATCCACACAGCAATTTCAATTGAGAAGTCTAACACTAAGTATTTTATTGTTACGTTCTCGACTCCATAATCCAGACTGTGACAGGGTCCTGGTGTTTGGGCCGGTGACAACTGACTTTGGTATGATAGGGGCTTCTGATCCTAACCCTAAAGTGGGGCTGGCTTGCTGCTAGGGTCGATGACGATGAGGAAAGAGAGACAGCAATGTAAAAGAGAGATCAAGCCAGGAGATCCAGAGTAGCCACTTGATTACCCTCCAATGATACAAGGTATGATACAAGTGCTCAAGACTGGGGTCTTGAGTCTTTGAACGGTACTCTATATATACTAGTCCCAAGTGCGCACGGACCAGGTCCAGGGCCAAGGGAATACCTAAATAAGGAATTGGGCATAGGGCGTACTGACTAAGAGTATGACCAAACGGGCCATGCGGATAAGGTGTGTAATCAATGAGGAGGTGGGAAAATGGAAGGGAAGGGGGATCTAAATATAAATAGAAGTCAGGGTCGACGGAGATTAATCCATACCCTCAGCCATGAGGCCGAGAAGATCCCATCTAGAGATCTGCCACGATCAGATCTGACCCTCTTCTGGATCGAGATCAGATTCATCGGAGATCCGATCGGGAGATGCATCTATCATCTGAGATACTAGATTCAACCATAAGTGTAACCCCAACCATGCGAATAGAATATTAAATAGAGTGCTCAACCATAACCTAGGGTTTGTCTTGTTTTGACAATGAAGTCCCACGGTCACGTGCTTGTCAGGTGACTGCACGATAGTGTTTGTAACATTTATAGCCTTATTAACAAATGACATAGTTACAGCCAGTAGGCTCAACATATACTGGTAATTGTGTTGAAAAAAAGTGTTGTGCAGAGCTAAGTGGAATTATAATAACCTATGAGAACCTCAGTAGATGTCAAGCTACTGATATTAGAAGTACTCTCTATGAGAACCAAGATAGATTAGTATAGTAGTAAATGCCCATAAAAATAGAGCTTATCCTCAGTAGATGTTAAGCTACTGAGGAACATAAACTAGAAAATGGTACAAAGTGTATACTCTACACTTATGTAACTATTACCATAAATGGAAAGCTAAAGCAATGCTGGTCAAGTTTACAACAAATTGTCATGTTAATGACATTTTCATTAGTCACATGTGCAGGAAACCTCTCATGGGAACAATATTTTACAAGATGTATCTACACTTGATTATGGCAAAATCTCCTGCTATTGCTTTTACTGTGCTAGCACCTGTTAAAACTTTCCATCCCACTAAAAGGAGACTGTTAAAACTTATATCAAGATGAGTATACTTTTAACCAGTTCTTTTTTTTTAAAATGAAACCCTTGATGCTGGAGGAAGATCAGAACTCTGGGGTGCTCTGGAGAGTTCTGGGGAAATCTAGAAAGGGTTTCAATGGTCAAATGGGACTTGGCTTCACCTTATGTGGTGCACCCTTGCACTCCTCCATTGTCCTGATTTACATAAATGTCAGAGTGAGTGATATGGCTGTCTCTATGCTCAACAGGAGGGACAGGCAGGACAAGGAGAGTCAAGCCTAGTTATGGGGATGAGGCTTTATGACTCCTTTGAGGATATTGCATAGCCTTGGAGGTACTCCAGAGTAACCTGGAGGATCAGAGTGAGCCCAAGGGCTTAAGCAGAGTGAGGATAACAACAAGAGGGTTTTCTGGTGTTTTTGTTGATATTTCTACTAAGGTGACAGATTATCAAAATCCAAATACTGCTACTACTACTACTACTAGGTTGGAGTTCATTGGAAGGAAATATAAGCTCCAGAGGTCTCTGGAGATTTCTGGAGATTTCTGAAAATGATCAAGTAGTTAAATAGCAGGTTCTTTATCAAACAGGACTTGGCTTTAGTGCCCTGGCATAGCCTTAGTATCCTGATTGCGGCAGGCTGGAGATGGCAGAGGAGAGCTTGCTCAGAGCTCAACAAGAGAGATGAACAAGATGAAGAGTATCAAGTCCAATTTTAAGGAGCAGAGTCATCAAGACTTATAGAAGGTAGTCAATAGGCTGATCATAATCTCCAGCAGGGCTGGAGGGTCAGAGTGAGTCAGAGGACTCAGGTTGGATAGGGGTAGTAACAACAGTAAAGTTGTTGCTTATCCCAAGTCAACATTAAGCCATAATATCTTTAATGCTAAAAACTCCAGAGTAACCCAGAGAGTTGGAGTGAGCCCAAAGGCTCAATCAGAGTGAGGACAACAACAAGAGGGTGTTTCTGTCAATATTCATACTAAGGTACAAGATACAGAACTACAGTACTTATACCTTAGAGAGGCAGAACTATCTAGAAGTGTAATAAAATGAGACAGGTGCAAACTCAGAAGTGAAGCAGATGTCTAGATATCTAGGAAACGAATGGAGATGTCAGGGAGACAATGTCCAATCATGTCAGACTGAAACTGAAGGGTGACAGGATAAAACAGGAAAGAGCAAGGAATAGAAATAAAACAGGAATAGTAACAATGATGGTAACAGTAACTGACTAGGAATGGTAACAGAGTTATATTGGGATGGTCTGGAGATGATGAAGGGGAACTAGGGTAGTACTTAACTGGAGCAAAGATAGACTGGAAGTGGAATGGGGTGGAGTAGAAGTGGAAGCCCAGGGGAGCATATAATGCTGAGGGGCAGAAAGCATACATGTGTAGCTGGGGAAGACTGGAATGGTGGCAGAGAACCAGAGTTGCCTGGCAGGAAGTCAGAGGGCTGGAGTGGCTTACTAGGTGCAAAGACCAATTGTAAGCCAGGTTAAAATGGGGTTGGAATTTGGGTCTGAGGTCTGAGATATGACAGTACCCACCTGTGGACTTGCTGGTGGTTGGCATTGCACTTTGCCACTCAATAGCTTGAATTTGTTCATCAAATCTTACCTTTATATGCATGATTATAGACATATGCAGCAGAAAACTGTGTAGTGCCCATGGCATATTTGATTTAGATGTTTAAATTGTGGGAAAACAATATATGTTACATTACTAAGGTATAACAGTCAGTATCTGTTCTGCACTGGAAACAGTATATTTATCCACAGGTATTCTTTAAGCATTACACACATGAAAACATAGAGAAAGAGTGAATCCAATCTAAGTATGCATTCATGATTACACCATGCTTAAATTGCCAACTACACCATAGTATCAATATTCCCATAGCCAGGGAAAACAATACCAAGGTAATATGAACTCTGTTAGTGCACAATGGAGTGACCTGCATCACTGCTCATCATCATAAGGCATATCATTTCATTCCTAGGTATATATAGGCTTCCTTTGTCACAGATATTCATTACCATCTCTCATGTGAGAGTCTCGTCATATGCTCACTCATTGCATTTCAAAAAACAAAATTATCAGAAGCAATGATTTCGTACGACTAGACCAACAAGCAGATTCACCCTCACACCTAAGCATCCTCACAATCACTTGCATATATCACTAGAAAGTATATTATCACCAAGGTATCCTCTACGAGAGTAGATAGTCCTTCTACCAAAGGAAGGATTCAGTGTCCATTCTACTCCCTTCCCGTAAATTAAGCTTTGATGTTAATGGGAGTGCAGTCAACGTTGATTAATCCATTCTGTTACGAAACATTATCACGACATTCACAAATATGAATCAAAGATAAAACACTCACCATCCTGTTACCATTGCAGCACACGGGTTGTTGCTGACAATCTGCACCGGAAGAAGTACCGACAAGAGTCATAGGTGTGCAGGTCATCGCAACTTGACCAGTCACGCCCTCAAGAACGCCGGTCAAGCCAAACAACCCGAGCACTTGGCTAACCTCATCGGCCTACGAGAAATTCAATCTGAGAATATTCAAATTAAATAATCATAATATATGAACACACCCTCTGAACGCTGTTGCAGCAGCTAATGGAACCAGTATTGCACTGGCCATCGCGAGCAACGACAGAAGAAGTAGCGACTGCGAGCGCAGCAATCGAGGCAATGGCAAAGAGACGAGCGAACATTTTGACGATAGAAAGAGGTAGAGAGATGTGTCTTAACGAGTGCAGGTGTTTAGCTGAATGCAAAAACGGTGCAGGATGTAGAAGACAGAGCCCACCGGGCTGTCTTTATATATTTTTCGCTGCTCCCTGTAGGGTCGGTCACCACATCCAGGGTTACATATTTTTTCGTGTCGTCGGATGTTTCTGCTAGTCTGGAACGCGCGGTGAGGTGAAGTGTCGTTAACATTGACAATGTAAGCCGTGACTCTAACCCGATTCGGGACTTTCACGCCACAACTTATGCGCGTACATTTTGATGCAGGGCCGACCACTCGATTCAACGCAACTCTCATGAACGTCTCGTACTGAGGATTCCAGGCCGATTTACTGTCAACGCGTTGCAGAAACAAGAACACACACAGAAGAAGGCCGATATTGGCGTGAGCAAGCTTTCTCTCCATCAAACGTATTCGGCTTGTTTGCCTAAGTGCTACTCGCCGCTACCATTTCCGCCTACGAACCAAGAGTCAGAAGATTACATGATTTCAATTTCGTACCCTGGCTAACAGTATAACTCCGAGAGATGTACGTACTAGTCCTTCCCGTAATCACTTGGGAGTACCGCCTTTTTGTTCGGTCTCCGACCCTTTGGTACGCCGTGACAGGCGTCGACGACATTGACATCGAGTCCACTGTCCCCAACGTTGAGCGAGCGAACCGTATTCTAATCCAACCCTCATCTACCTTCACACTCGCCTCCTCCATCTCCACTCCAAAAACCTGAGATAACAGTGCGAGTTACGTTATCTTCTGTCCATCCTTATTGCCTCGAGGTGTGTGAGGCGGTAAGTATGACAGGTTTCCACGCAGTAAAAACACGTCTCTGAAAGCCGTCGGGTTGTCTGGGCTTGAGCAGGGGCCGGGAAAGGCGAGACATTATTATTGAAAACGGATTCGCCTTGCTGGCCCTCCGTCAGTTATACTCAACACGCTAGCGCCTGTCTCTACGGAACAAGCGCCCATTGAGTGAATACGTACATCTGATCACGCTCACTACCCTCATCACTTTGCCGTTCAGGAACACTCGGGGCACTTCAAAAGGAGGGTTGGACGTTGATCTAGCTTGTTTTAGACTATCTGTGCAGTTCTGAATATCACTGAGCATACAGTGTGAGCCTCTGCGGGGAAGATACCGCTTTTTTGTCCTCCCGTACGCAAACCATTCGGCCGCTGATGTTTGCAACGACGATGGAAGCGATATAGGAGAATGCTGAAAACACAGTCCATTGACTCGATATTGACGACCGTAGAACCGGCGCCTCCAAACCAGCTGGGTGGGGGCCGCTGTGATCTAATGGCTACATCCGAGTGGAATGGTTGGGCCAGCTAGTTCGAGGGCCCTCCAATGTAGTTATCCCCCACGCAGTCCTGGGGTTCCCAAAAGAAAAGGCAACCTGTGCCAGGTTCTCGTGTAGTACAGACCACCAGCATCAAGCGAAATCATAGGTTATCAGGTGAGAGGGAGCCGCTTGGAATTCAGTTGAGTTCACCTCAGTGTCTTGACTCTGCATCAAAGCTGGACGCAATGTCGCGGCACCAAAAAGCTGTACCGAGTGCAAGTGTCAACACGAACCAAGTCGAGTCCTATATGAGCATGTGAGACCGTGAAGGTAGCCTCGGTGTACAACCACTTTGGGACGATTTGACGATTACGACCCAGCACGACATCGGGCGATTCTGCTTCTTTCATCACCTGATTCAGTACCCTCCGGGGTAAGCTACTGAAGCTGCCACACTCCAGAGTTGCAGTGTTGGCCAAGTAAGGCGAAAGGAAAGGAGAAAATAAAATAAGTCGTAGGAATGAATAACCGAAGTAGAAGTATGTGTAGCGAAATGGTGCACAGCAGCGTGGTGTGGTGTCGTCAGCTCTAGTCAGTGCAGCGGTAGTTGGCGGATGAGTGGACAGGAGCGCATGTGAAGTTGATGTAGTCGTTTGCCAGCGGATAAGTAACCCTTACACCTTCTATCCCGGTCCCGAAAAATGCAACTGTCTCCAGTTGCCTACTGACCGTCGTCAATGCCTATAGAACAGTGAGCATCCATAAGCTCAGCAATAGGAGATACATGAGTAGGCGTATATGCTAAGGCACAAGGTGGAGTGCAGCAAACATGGGCAATGGAAAGAGGGTGTCGGCCCCAGCAAGGCGATAACAGCCATCATGAGCACGAAAAATGGTAACCGGTGGGCCAGGAGCGATCTCACAATCGGAAACGGCATAGATGAAGTGACACTCAAAATCGGCCGAGGTAAAGTAGCTAGGGAGGGCTTGGTCACGGATCCGAAGCAAGTCGCCATCGCATGTAGTGGGTTGGTGAGTGTCATGGCAGGGATGAACGATCTGCGCAGGTGCTGAGGGAAGGAGCGAGTGGAAATTGTAGTGGTGCGATAAGTGGCGGGATTGAGCGGGTCGTAGACTGTAACAAGCATGGCGCCGTCAGTCTCCTACTTCTCGAGGCAAACAAATTGTTGCCAGGAGCGACCATGTAATAGCGAGTAAGGGGCTTCATGGATGACATACGCATGTCCCCGTATTTTGGTGCCGTCGACGTCGATCTCAAGCACCTCGATACCTCCTCACATAGGCTACACGTGACCACTGGCGGTTTGCATGGTCATGGCCCTTCGGTCGTTGAGTGAAGTGCTGAGAGTCTTCTGAAGATTTTCTTGTACGACGACCATCTCTGAGCCTTCGTCTAGCAAGCCTAGCTCCTTATGGACTCCACTGAGTGTAACATGTATCTCCTGCAATGATATAGCATGCTCGATCTGGGCAGGGAACGCTCGACAGACAAGGTTGTAGCAGTGCTCGGACTTCGACTTGTCCTGCTTATTCGGTGGTCTCATTTCGTAATTCTGGGCTGATAGCTTGCAGGTCAGCGACTGAACTGTTGGATAGAGCAGCAGAAAGGACGGCTTAGAGGATCCGTTTGACGGCATCAGGCGAAGAAGCATTGGACTCATAGGCATAGGCTTGCTGGGCAGTGGGGGGCCAACAGACAAGTTTTGGGTGCCGACATTCTTCTTCGGTAAATCGGAAGGTGTCGAGCCAGAGACTCAGATCTCAGACCGCATGATCACAGTGAGGGGCATGAATCGGGTATGAGGGTGACAAGGACGTCGGTGGTGGAGACATGACCTCGTTGGAAGCTGGTCGGCATTGCAGTAAGTGAAGTGTTATGGCTGTAGCGTTCGTCTATCGTCTCCTTCAGTTACCAGTGGTGGGTGTCGCCGGGTCCGTGATCCATCTGGAGATGCGCGGACGCAACCTTGTTACATGTGGTCCTTTACAAATGGAACACTAAAGGGGCGCGACAGCTGCTGGGTGTGACTGTGAAGCAGTAGGTGCAGCTCGGGAGCTCAGCTGGTGAGAGCGAGGAGGGACCTATGCATGAGCAGCAGCGGGAGCAAGGCAGACGAGACGAATATATAGCATGGAATATGATATGGACATGTCCCCGATATATAGGGTGTGTACCTTGCGTGCAAGGTCTTCAACCTCATCGTAGTGGGACGGTGAGAGCATAATAGGGTGGAATGCAATCTGCTTGCTGTGCACGTCAGGTACAACACATGGGTTACTTCGGATAGTGTCTTCATCATCCGAGTCTGGTTGAAACAAGGCTCGCTGGACTCCCCATGTCCGTTTGTCTGGGGTAGATGGCTGTGTGCTATGTAAGAGTATGTTCGGTGTGCCAGTTACTTCACCTATACTGCCTCGACTAGCACAAGCGAACCCGGCTATGGGGACAAGGAACAAGCTGGAAGAGTAGTACATGACCTCGCGCTCCGATAAAATCCACAACCTTCTCCTTGACTTCGCTGCGTTCGTCACTTTGTGTAGTTTCAAAGCACATCAACTTATGTCTCATACGTCCTCGAGACGAATTCGTATATCCTGGAGCACTCAAGAAACCAGGCGACTGCTGGATTTTTTCTCTCATTGATAACAAAGCAAGAATGGGCTAGGCGAATAGTTTTCCGACACAAGTGTTCAGGGAAGCAGCGGTCCACCTGAACGCAGATAAGCATGCAACGAGATACCTTAAACAAGTGGTCTTCGGTATGTAGTATCCATCGCTAGCTGCCCGGTATTTACTAACAGTCCCTTTCATAGCTTAAGAGAACGTTCAAAGCGATAGAAGCATACTGCAATGGTTCCAGACAAGGTAGTTGGAGTATCAGCCTTGGCGCAGACATTCGGCACGCTCGCCTGGGACCAGCGCATGGTTCAGAATACCGCTGATGTGCGTGATCTTTTTTGATTGCATGGTTTACAATTGATAGCAATAACACTGTGCTAGAGTAGGAGGTTGGCGCAATTTCGCAACCGTGGATGGGTGTTTTATGAGCAGATGCTCGAATTCTGGCGAAGGTAGTGGCGTTCCTGTTGTTCCAGCATGTGTTGGCGGAGAAGGTCCTGCGATCATTAGCCCTCATGTCGACTATCAACCTGAACAAGACGTATCCTTCAATTTATGATCAAGCGGTGTCAGTTCGGTCCGCACCCTCGGGTCTCGCCTAGCCAAGCGCCGTCGCCCCTGCCGCAAGGCAATACCATAAGCATGAACCAATTATACTACTTGGGGCGGCCCTTGACTCATCTGATCCTACTACTCAGTCCGCTGCTGTGTGCGACGCCATCTCCTTGTACCGCGATGTCATTTCCCATCCAATCACAAATTCCCCAGGTTTGTCTTCATAGGAAAGTGGACAACATATTGTGTCGGATTCAACACGCCTCCAACCCTCCACCTCTCGAACACGTCTTCTGTCGTTGAGCGCAAAGAATAAGGGACCAGTAGCGCTGGCCAGGAAGGATAACCAAGATCACCTAAAAGATACTTGTTGACAAGAACTTCAATCACGAGCACTCGAAGGGAGCACTAATGCAAAAGAGAAATGGAATTCCGAAGGTGAGGAGAGCTTACTTACATGGAGATTTATATACTGTGAGGGAGGAGGCTATGTATCATGACTTACTCCGATGGGCTGTACGCTGTCACCGAGTGAATTAAGCGAAAGTAAAGTGAAAGTGAAAGGAGCAACTTAAAGGAAAAGGAAAGGCGAAAGGGGGATGTCATAGACGTCATGGATGAGAGTGTTTCACTTGTCCTCCGGGATATCAAGATCATGTGAACGTGCTTTGCCATACACATGCGCATCTGATGCTGCCCCTTCTATCCCTGTGAGCGTGTATGTGAAATACAAGTCGAAATCGCACACAAAAAGACAGGTCTGCGAGAGAAAGCCCCCCCCCCGATTTCGGAAATACGAGACTATGAGCAGGGGGGAGACCCGGGGTGTGGCTACCGTCAATAGCACCAAGGGCATTCTGTAAGAACGGAAAGAACTGTTGAAACTGCAGGATACTGCAGGATACTTGTAATCACTAAGTACCCTAAGGTAACTAATGGTCCGATGTAGTTATTAGCTTATGTAAGCTATAGAGCGTAGGTAATCAACCAATTCCAACAAGAACTAGAGCTTTTGGATTTGAGTGAATCTTTGGATGGACAGTGGTAGCAACAGGAGGGACAACAATGTTGGAATGCAAGCACACACGCAGCCAGGAACACTGTCTCTGCCATACCTAGCTTGCATACAAGTGGGCTGTAGCAAGCACATGTCCAGATGATGCCTCAGTTTAAGAACCACCCCTTACTACTGTCTCATATATGTATTTCTTTTGTTCCTTGTTTCACTCTGGCAGCACACTGTCAGAAGTTCATCTAATCCATTCTTCATTGTATGATACATCTTTTGCATATATAATGTACCCTTTTGAGCTCTAAGCACCTCAGTCTGTTGTTTTACACAACTGAGGTGAGCTTCCTATTTTCATGCACTATGTACCCATACTTACATGTACATAGTGCTATCTTGACAGGTATACAAATATACTAGTCTGTTGTTTTACATGACTGAATGCTATCTTGACAGGTTATAAGCCCTGATTTCTCTCAGTACTAAAAATTCATACCTCACTATTATCTGCTATGGCCACCATCATGCCTGTTTCCACTGATACTCTCCCCAGCAACATGCCAAAACTTGAGGTCAAAGGCACAAACTGGGCTATTTTTGCTTTTCACTTTCAGGTTACTATTGAGGCCAAGGAGCTATGGGGTTATTTTGATGGTACCCAAGTCAAGCCAAGCTATGTACCCCTGATGACCATGGATGAGCAAGAAGAAGTGAAGAAATGGTTGAAGGAGGAACAAATGGCCAAGCATCTACTTACCCAGTGAATTCCTGACTCAACTGCCTTGCATGTTCAAAAGCAAATTAGTGTCACTGGGATGTGAGCTGAAATAGTAAAGGAGTACACAGAAAAAGGGATGTATGCACAGATGGACCTGCATACCAAATTTCTGGAGTTGAAGTTGATAAAAGGAGGTGATGTTTGCCAATTCCTCAATAGACTGCAAACCAAACAGGAAGAATTAGTAGCTGTTGGCATCATCATTGATGAAACAGATTACTAATCTACCATTGTCAAGTCTCTCCTGAATTCACTTGCAAATTTTGCTTCTAGTTAACTCACAGCAGCCTGTTTTTTCAGCTCTATCAAAACCTTAGATCTGGATACTCTTATCTCAGTTATCATGGAGGAAGCCAAGCATCAGAAAGCAAAGTACTCACATTGCTTTAATGGCAAAGATCACAACAGAGATGAAGCCATGGCTGTTAATTTGTCAGCTCATATATGCAAATGAGGGAGAGGGCTGCATACCACTAAAGGAGGGTGGGGGACTTGGCAGCACAATCCACCAAAATGCTGGGAGTGTGGTTCTACTGAATATCTGGCAGTTTTTCATAAAAAGGACAGCAGTGACAAGAAATTCACCTCAAATCACATAGCTAATGTTGTGGATGAAGATACTGATTCAGAATACAGTGTTTTCAGTGTCCTGGATGACTCTAGCAATAAGATATTGATTCCCAACTTACTGTCTGTGCAGTCAAATGATGCTAACAAAAATGAGGACATACATGATTGGTTCTCAGTTATGAATGAAGATATTTTTGAAAATGTCTGGAATCTAAAGAAGGCTTAAGTGCTGCTAGTTAAGGATGAGGTGTCTGTCAATTGCACTGCCTCTGATGAAACCCATGAAAACGTCACTATGGAGACACATGATAAGTGTGCTAATCCCTGCCAAGTTGCCCTTTTTGACTCTGGCTCCATGTGGCATATTTCCCCATATTGTGCATACTTTGAGACCTTCACAAATATTCCCAATAGATCATTCACCACTGCTAATTGTCAGCAGTTTGTCACAACTGGTGTTGGCAACATGATTATTGAGGTACCCAATGAGTACAACTTAACTAAACTACAACTTACTGAGGTTTTATTCTCATCTGAGATTGGGTACATGCTAGTATCCATTGGTTGTCTAGATGAGCTTGGGATCTCTACCACTTTTGCAGAAGGTTTCTGCACCATCCAGGGATCAGATGGTGACATGATTGGAAGGATTCCATATACCTCCAAGGGTCTGTACCATGTCATGCACAATCATAAAGCTGCTACTGCTGCTAGTAAAACCATAATGGTCATGGAATTGCACTGTCATTTTGGGCATATAGCCCCCTTCATTGCAAGAACCCTGATCAACAGAGGACTGGTTAGTGGTTTGAAATTTGACACAACCAAGGATAAAGGCATCTTCTGCGAGTTGTATGTATATGCAAAGACAACCTGAAAGTCCATTGCCAAGGTTTGTGAGGGGGAATGTGCCCCTTCTGTTGATGTGCTTGTATGGTCAGATGTCTGGGGTCCAGCCCCCATTGCAACTCTCAGTGATAGATGTTATTATGTGACATTTACAGATGATTATTTGTGACTCACCTCCCTCTACTCTCTCTACCAGAAAAGTCAAACCTTTGAAGCCTACTGCTCTTTTGAGGCCTGGCTCAACTGGCAGTTGGCTGCCAAGGTGAAGATGCTCCACTCTGACCACAGAGGAGAATACCAAGGGAAAGAGTTTGTCACTTATCTGTGCTGTCAGGGCACCATGTAGCATTTCACTGCTCCTCACACTCCCCAATACAATGGTGTTGCTGAATGGCTCAATCACACAATACTTGAATGTGTCCATGCCCTCCTGCATGTGAGCAGGTTGCCAAAGTTTCTGTGGGGTGAGGCTGCCAGGCATGTTATCTGGCCGAAAAATTGAATGCCTACAAAAGTCCTGGATGGCCTGATGCTGTATGAAGTTGCTTTTGGATGACTGCCTGATCTCAGCCATGTCTGGGAGTGGGGATCTGTGGTATACACCAAAACTGCACATAGTAACAAGCTTGCCTGGAAGATTACTGTCACATCCTGTGCCAATGGGTCAACTCCACTATGTCTCCAATGCAACTTTGGTTGCTTCTATGCTTTAAGCTGTGTGTTTCCTAGTTCCCTTTACCTCCATCTTCTTCTACCTAATGATTGATTACAACTGTACCTATGCTAACTCTGTACCAATCCGATATAACTCTGTTGTTCCTCTGACCTCACTTTCTATTCCTGTTCCTTTGTGCCACGCTTCTCCCTGTTATTACTTAGTTTCAGTTTGACATTATTCAATATTGTCTCCTCTGACATCTCCATTCATATCCAGGATGCATTGGCACCTGCTTTGCTTATGAGACAACTCCTTTCATATCTTTGTTCCCTCCTTAGATAATCTGTCTTCCTAAGGTATAAGTACTGGAGTTTGGTATCTTGTACTTTAGTTTGAATATCAACCATAATATGACATTATGATTTCCCCCAGACTTCTTCTGCCTCATGACTTGATGTTGTACCCTACCCTAAAGTCCCTCAACTTATTCCATGGCTTGACATCATGCCTTTTGTTGGGAAAAAGCCCTATGGCCAATTCTGGACCTCTGATAAGTTTATGACCCCTCTGTAAATTGGGGCACTTGGTACTAGCATAAGGGCACACCACATAAGGTGAAGCCAAGCCCTGTTCACTCCAGAGTTATCCAAAGTACCCCCAGAGTACATTAAAATGTTTATAACAGTATATTCAAACTCCTGCTTGTGCTGGTACTGCTATCATGTCTATTTGTGTAACCAGAGCTCACTCCCACACTGTCCTAGATCAGTTTAAGAGCTTTTCTGCTTGCTGTGCACCAGGCTTGGCCTTACAGGCTCCTGCTCCTTTCCACTTGTCCATACCTAGTGCTCAAGTTGATGAAGCCCCTAATGGTTCCAAGGTTCCTCAACCTTCCCATATCCCTGACAACTGTGGCACCCAGCCAGGAGTACCAGATGAACCTGGAGATAACCTCTCTGATGGGTATTCCAATATTCCAGAGAATAACCCTGAACCTTTTCCAGACCTGGAACCTATCCCCATTTACCATGACACTATCACTGATCTCACTAGTGTCATCCATGGATTAGCTTGCTCTTCCCATTGTACCCCTGAAACATTGCAGCATACCAAAGTATGGGAACTGGACCAGTTCAATAAAACTGATCTCCAGAAGCTCTGCATTTTTCTAGTGCAATGCAAATTAAATTTCCAGGATTGTTCCAAAGCCTTTGCCAATGACCGAGCCAAGGTCACTTATGCTCAGTCCTATCTTAAGGGCATGGCATTGGAATGGTTTGAGCCTGACCTCCTCCTTACCAAAGACTCTGACTTCTGCCCCTTGTGAATGGACAGTTATAAGGAGTTTGTTCAGGAACTCTGGACCAACTTTAGATTCCATGACCTGGTTGGAGATGCAGAGCACCAGCTAGACCAGTTGACTATGAAGGATGGTCAACAAATCAACAAATATGTAGTTGAGTTTAACAGAATTGCATCCCAAGTCAAGGGTTACAAAGAAGGTGCCCTCTGCCACTATTTCTATAATGGTCTTCCAGACTGCATCAAAGATGACCTTTCCTGTGTTGGCAAGCCACTGACACTTATTGGGCTACACCAACTGGCCCAGACCATTGATGCTCACTACTGGGAGTGCAAATCTGAACTCAACCAACAAGGAAAGTCATCTCATCCATCCAAGTCCTCTGATAAACCTGCCATATCCTCTGCTTCAACCTCCAGCCCTAATGAATCAAGGAACAAGTCAGCTACTTACCCTGGCTTCTTCAAGTCATCTGTTCCCCAGAAACAGGACTTATCATCCAAGCTTGGTAAGGATGGTAAGCTCACTACTGAAGAATGCAAGTGTTAACTGGAGAATCACCTCTGTTTGTTCTGTGGTATCATGGGGCATATAGCAAAGGACTGCCCCAAGTCTTCCTCCAAGGTGGCCAAAGCTCATGGTGCCAAAACCTCCACTCCAGAAACCAAACTGGAGGCCTCTATCTCAGAGGTGAAAAAATAGTCTGCAGCCTCTGAGACTCTACATGAACTGGAGGTTGCATTAATCCTTCCCATGCTTTACTGGAGATTAAACTTAATGCATATGTTCTATTAGATAATACTTCACTTATGCCTCTCATCACCCTTGTTTTACAAGAAATTCCTCTGTTTTCTGCTCTGATTGACTCTGGTTCTTCAGATTGCTTTGTAGACACCAAGTTAGTCAGTACTTACAATCTTCTGACTTATTCCGTTCCTCTGTTGCAGCTCCAACTGTTTGATGGCTCTTCCAATTCTATAATTACAAATGCCATTGATCTTTCTGTTTGTTTTGAAACTGGTGATATTACTCCAATGATGTTCTATGTCACTCCATTGGATAGATCTAGTTCTTTTGTTCTAGGACACAACTGACTTGCCTGCTACAATCCATTGATTGACTGGGCATCAAGTTATATCTCATTCTGATTATCTGAATCAAACATGCCAACACCCCTGAGCTCACCTCTGCAGCCTCTGGTTTCTCTGCCCCAAGCTAACTCTGAACCTGATTCACCATGTTCCCATAACCCCAAATCTCTGTCAATTGAGCTACTCAGCTCATCAGCATTTACATGTACCTATAGCTTTGATGGCTCAGTCCCATTCTATCTGCAGCTCTGATCCCCAGAGAGTCATCTCTGTTCTGCTTCCATTGCTTCTTCTTTAGCCAATCTTTCTGGTGTTCCTCAGGAATACCATGACTTTGCCAATGTGTTTAGCAAAAGCAAGGCATCTACTCTTGCCCCTCACTGCAAATTTGACCTGAAGATCAATCTGGAAGAAGACACCTCACCACCTGTCAGCACCACCTATTCTCTGTCACCCTCTGAGCTTGAAGCACTCAGGACTTTCCTAGATGAACATCTTGCTACTGGGTTCATCTGACCCTCTGCATCTGCTCACACTGCTCCTGTCCTCTTTGTCCAGAAGAAGGATGGATCCCTCCAGTTGTGTGTAGATTTCCAAGGACTCAACAAGATCACAAAGAAAGACTGCTACCCCCTTCTGCACATCTCCAATCTCCTTGACACTCCAAGTCATGCAATCATCTATACCAAACTCAACCTTAGACATGCTTACCATTTAGTTCACATTGCTGAGGGCGACAAGTGGAAAACCTCCTTCTGTATGCACTATGGCTCCTACAAGTGGCTTGTCATGCCATTTGGGCTTACCAATGCCCCTGCAGCTTTCCAGCAGTTTGTCAATTTTATTTTTGCTGATTTTCTTGATGTTTTGGTAATTGTTTATTTGAATGATATTCTAATTTTCTCCACTGACTGGATATCGCATACCAAGCATGTTCGCAAAGTCCTCTGCCACCTCTGGAAGCATGGCCTCTTTGCCAAACCTGAGAAATGCAAATTCTATACCAATTTCACTAAGTATCTTGGGTATTTACTTTCTCCTTCTGGGCTCACAATGTCCCCTGAAAAGGTTCAATCTATCCTGGATTGGCCTGAGCCTCACAAGATTAGGGATATCCAGTCCTTCCTTGGTTTCACTAACTTCTACTGCCACTTTATCTGGGGCTACTCCAACATTGTTATTCTCCTAACTTGCCTTACTTGCAAGTCTGCTTGTTGGGATTTTGATGCTTCTTGTCATGCTGCTTTCCAGCACCTCAAGGATGCTTTTACTTTCACTCCTATTTTGACCCATTGGGTTCCCAATGCTCCTCTCATCATTGAGACTGATGCCTCTGACTACATAATCACTGGAATCCTCTCACTCCAGTCTCTGAACAACATGGTCTGCCCTGTCACTTTCTATTCACATACACTCACTGTGCCAGAACTCAACTATAACACCCATGATAAGAAGCTCCTCACTATTTTCACTGCATTCAAGACCTGGCATCATTACCTTGAAGATTCTGGTTCTCTAGTGGATGTCATCACTGATTACAAGAACCTAGAATATTTTGCCATGTCTAAACTTCTGACCTGCCAGCAAGCCTGCTGGTTAGAGTTTCTCTCTTAGTTTAATTTGATTATCCATTTTTGTCCAGGCCATTTGGGTGCTAAACCTGACACTCTAATTTGACAATGGAATATCTATCCTAGGGAGGAAAATGGCAACTATGCCCTTGTAAATCCACATAACTTCCAGCCTATGTTCATGCAGGAACAACTCACTGCATCCCTCCAGGCTTCCTTTCTAGCATCTCTGGTATTCTGGTTTGCATCCCTCTTTGACATCAAAACCCTCCATTGTGACATCATCTTGGCACTCCCTTCTGACTCTACTGCCTCTATCCACCCTTCCAGTATCCTCTCATCTGACTCTTGTTGGTCTAGAGATCTAGGAGGTTTCTTGTATTTGGACAACTGCATCTATGTTTCTGATACTTTCAACCTCCAACTCTGGATTCTCCACTACAAGCATGACCACCCCTTATCTGGACACTTTGGTCAGAATCAGACACTGGAGCTCATTCACCAAGAGTATACCTGGCCTGGCATTTGAGCATTTGTCAAGGAATATGTTTCTTCTTGTACAGCTTGTGCCCATGCTAAAGTACCCCATTACAAACCCTATGGTTTCCTCAAGCAGCTTCCCATTCCAGAAAAGCCATGAAATTCCATTTCTATGGATTTCATTGAACAGCTCCCAGCTTCCTCTGATTACTCTGCCATTCTTATTGTTGTAAATCATCTATTGAAGCAGTGCATCTTCATTCCTACAGATGACAAGGTAACCTCCCCAGAGCTTGCTAAACTCTTCTTACTCCATGTGTTTTCCAAACATGGAGTTCCCTCCCATATCACCTTTGATTGAGGTTTCAAGTTTGTTTCCCATTTCTTCTGTTCTCTGGGTCAAGCCCTCAATATCCATCTTTACTTTACCTCCAGGTATCATCCAGAGGGTAATAGTCAAACTGAGCAAATGAACCAAACCCTGGAGCAGTATCTATGTGTTTATTGCAACTATCAACAGGACAACTGGTCTGAACTCCTGCCCCTTGCAGAGTTTGCTCATAACAATGCCCCTAATGCTACCACAGGTGTTTCCCCTTTCTTTGCAAACAAGGGCTACCATTTAAACATCTCCATGTACTCAGAATGTGATCTCACCTTCACCCAAGCTTGAGAATATGCCATAGACCTCGACTCTCTCCATGCCTTCCTTTATGAAGAAATAGCTGCCACCCAAGTCAGATACCAAGGATCCACAGATGCCTGATGATCTTTGGCATTGGACTTTAAAGTAGGTGACCAGGTATTTGTCAAGGCTAAGTACTTTAGGACTACATGGCCTTTCAAGAAACTTGCCAAAAAGAATTTAGGTTCTTATTCCATTATTACTCAGGCAGGCTTGCTGTTCTTCACACTCCATCTTCTGGAGAACATGAAGTCTGTTCATCTAATCTTTCATGTTTTTCAACTTGAACCCTTTGTCCCCAACATGATCCCAGATTGCATGCAACCACCTTCACCCCCAGTCAAGATTGACAGTGAACCAGAGTTTAAGATTTCCGAAATTCTAGACTCAAAGATAGATCATAGGCAAAGAAACTGCAAATTACTATATTTGGTTAAGTGGTTAGGTTATGAGGATACTGATGAGGAGACCTCATGACTCCTTGCCACTGAGTTAGAACATGCTTTGGAGATTGTTGAGGAGTTTCATCTCCATTACCCAGACAAACCTGGGCCATTTTATGATTAATCAACTGTAGTGGATCTAGTAATCTAATCACAAGACCCTCTATCTATTCTAAGATCACCTTTTTGATCTTCTTGTCTATCATGGAAATTTCACCAACCTCTGCACAAAGTTCTGACAGCTCCACTGCCATCTTGTCCACCTCCCCATTCTCACTCCCTGAACTCCCAGCTTCTCTGGTCTCCTTTATCCATGCCATTCCCAATGCATCAACCAGCCACTTTAGCAGCCAGTTTTTGCATTTGGCCTCTTGCCATACCTTCCAGCCCACCTCCCTTATTGACATCCCCATCAGGCAATAGCTCTCAGCCACCTGCCAAAGACCCTTCTCTGTCTCCTCTGAGTCTGCCCTGCTATTGAGCACCCCTTTCTCTCCCACCTTCTGTCTCCACTTCCTCTCCAGCTTCTCCTGGCCAGAGCAGTCACATTTTACCTTTGCCTTTATACAGGCAAGGCATAATGTTGACTTGCCTGGGCCCACCTGGCACTCCAGTTCCTGGTCGTTATATCTCCAGCACCCCAGTCCCTCTTCTGCTCTCCTTTTGCCATTGCCTTTACTCAACCCCACCTGGGCTTGGTGAAGTTCCTCCATCTAAGCCAGATTTTGAGTGCTAGGTCCTGACTCCATTTCCAATACTCATCCATTTCCAGACCACTGCCACTGCTTTCTGAGCCTTCTCTGCTTTCTTCCAAGCCTCCTCCTCTCTCCTCCCTTTTCCCTGCCACTTCTGCTCAGTATACTTCATGTGAAATGCAACAGCTTGATATATTGACCTAAATACCTAACCTCTTGATGTATGCTGATCTTCCTAAGTCCTGAGTAGTGCTTTTATGCTAGTGGCACTGAACTAGGCAAAGTGTAGAGAAATGATAAGAGCCAAGTGGAACAAGAACAGGAAGGTTCAAGTGCACAAGACTGGGAAAATCCAGGCTTAAGCTGACCTCCTTTTATATTGTTACAGATTATGCACAGACCATGTAAATGGTGCTGGCCCTAAAGTAATGTACAGTAAGTCAACCAATAGCATAAAGAGAGTGGGGACCTAGAAATCCATGAGGCAAACATGAGTTCTGACAGCATAGTCTAGATCACTCTAGACTTGTGCCATGTAAAGACATGAAATGTGAAAAGGTGAAATTGTGAAAAGGTGAAAAGGTGAAAGATGTGAAAATGGTCACATGATGTGACAAGGTGAAAAGCTACAGTAGTAAGATGATAAGTCCAAAAAAAGTAAAATTGAAAAAGTGCATTATAACATCACATCACCAAGCTCCTCTTCATCTTCAACATGCTCCTCCAGGTGCTCATCAGATCAGGTGTGAATGTCAGTGAATGAAGACATAATAAGAGAGACTAGTGTGGAAGTCTCTGGGGTGATATTTGCTTTTATGGTTTTTTAACCAGCTAAACCCTGATGCCCACTCTGCTCACTTATTCATCAAGAGCACATGCTTCACAGCCTTCAGGGGTTCAGGCCTTAAGAGGGGAATACTGTCACATCCCATGCCAACAGGTCAACTCCACTATGTCTTCAATACAACTCTGGTTACTTCTACACTTTAAGCTGTGTGTTTCCTAGTTCCCTTTACCTCCATCTTCTCCTATCTAATGATTGATTACAACTATACCTATGCTAACTCTGTACCATTCTGATACAACTCCATTGTTCCTCCAACCTCACTTTCTGTTCCTATTCCTTTGTGCTGCACTTCTCCCTGTCATTACTTAGTTTCAGTTTAACATTATTCAACATTGTCTCCTCTGACATCTTCATTTGTATCCAGGATACATTGGTACCTGCTTTGCTTATAAGACAACTTCTTTCATATCTCTGTTCCCTTCTTAGATAATCTGTCTCCCTGAGGTATAAGTACTGGGGTTCAGTATCTTGTACTTCAGTTTGAATATCAACCATAATATGACATTATGATTCCCTCCAGACTTCTCCTGCCTCACAACTTGATGTTGTACCCTATCCTAAAGTCCCTCAACTTATTCCATGGCTTGACATCATGTCTCTTGTTGGGAAAAAGCCCTATAGCTGATCCTGAATCTCTGATAAGTTTCTGACCCCTCCATAAATTGGGGCACTTGGTACTAGCATAAGGGCACACCACATAAGGTGAAGCCAAGCCCCATCCACTCTGGAGTTATCCAGAGTATCCCTGAAGTACGTCGAAATGTTTATAACAGTTACTAAAATCCACTGAATGGGCATTGATAATCAATCTGACAATACTTACTGTATCTACTGGCCCAGCAAGTGGATTGTTACTGTTGACCATAATGTCTATTGGCATGAGGCCCACTGTGATATCAAGGGGGAGGATAATGCAGCTGATGTCATGCACATGCCATTACCCAACCATCAGCCTGATGCCACAGCACCAGATGCCACCACAGCCCAGCCACCACCATCAGCTTCACAAGGCACACCTGCCATTCCCATCCTGAATCTGACATCACCTCCTAATCCAGCCCCTGTTGCCCCATCTCATTCAAAGTGCCTTCACCAACCCTCTCAATGTGTCCTTGATATTATCCATGGCAAGGCTGCTGATCTCACACCACCTTGGGGCATTTAACTTTCCATTCCTGTTGATGAAGTGCTCACATGCAAACCAGAATCCAGCAGTGGTCCTGCTACTTTTGAGGGGGAGGGCATTGCCAAGGAAATCCTTGTGACAGACACCTATAATGACAACATTGAACTAGTGCTTGTTCTAAATGATGCCATTGCAGCAGCTGAGGCCCTTGAACCTGCCTCTCTGGCTAAGGCTCAATGCTGTCTGGATTGGCTGCTATGGAAGCAAGGTATTCAAGATGAACTTGCTATGTTGCACAAAGCTGGTACATGGGACCTTGTTGACCTCCCTTCTGGTGTCAATTTAGTAGGCTCCAAATGGGTTTTTCAAGCTAAAAAGGATGCTGCAGATCATATTATATGCTACAAGGCATGCCTCATCACACAAGGCTTTTCACAAGTCCCAGGTATTGACTACTTCAATACCTATGCTCCTGTTGCCAAGCTTGCCTCCATTTACACCATTCTCACTTTTGCCACTTGCCTCAATCTTGAGCTTCATCAGATCAACATCAAGGGAGCCTACCTCAATGGTAAGCTTATGGATGATGAATGCATGTACATGTGTCAACCACCCAGGTATGCAGATGTAGCCCACCCACATCAAGTTTGCCACTTGCACAAGATACTCTATGGGCTGAAACAGAGCAGCCACCATTGATATCAAAAGCTAGTGGCAATTTTAGTCAAGGCTCTTGGTTTCACACAGTGTGAAGTCAATCAAGCTGTTTTTATCAAATGTGCTAAGACCTCTGTGCTCATTGTCATTGTGCACATTGATGATTGCACCATAGCAGCCTCAACTCTTGACCTCATTTAGGACTTTAAGGCCCAAATCCACTAGCATATTGAGATCACTGATATCGGCAAACTTCATTGGCTTCTGGGGATTGAGGTAACCCATGACTGCAATCATCACACCATTTCATTTTCCCAGCATTCCTATATCAACTCTATCCTTTGATGTTTTGAATTTGACAACCTCAAACCCCTCTCCATGCCTATGGATCCCCATGTCCAACTCACCACCACTCAGTTACCTTTAACCAGTGCCGAATATGCAGCTATGCAGCACATCCTCTACCATGAGGCTGTTGGTTCTCTCATGTATGCAGCACTTGGTACCTGATCAGATATCTCGTATGCTGTTGCAACTGTTTCATGTTTTGCCAGCAATCCTGGTATGCCACATTGGGATGCCATTTGACACATTTACTGGTACCTTATTGGTACAAAAGGCCTGTGCCTTACTTATGGTGGTACAGAGAAAGTGCTCCAGAGCTACATAGATGCAAATGGAAGTATGGCAGAAGATTATAAAGCTGTGTCTGGCTACACTTTCCTTCTTGATGGCAGAACCATGTCCTGGGCATCAAAGAAACAGGACATTGTGTCCCTTTCAACTACTGAGAGTGAGTATGTCACTGTGATATACACTGCAAATGAAGCACTCTGGCTTTGCTCCCTTATTAGTGACCTTTTTGACCACCCCACTAGTCCTCTTACTCTATTTTCTGATAACCAGTCTGCCATTGCCCTTGCTAAAGGTCACCAATACCATGCATGTACCAAGCACATCAACATCTGTTTTCATTTCATCCACTGGGTGATTAATAACAGGAAAATCTGCCTCATTTTTTGCCCCACCACCAATATGATTGCTGACACTCTCACCAAAGCCCTTCCATCTCCCAAAGCCAAGCATTTTGCTGCAGAGCTTGGGCTCTGCGCAGCTTGAGGGGGAGTGTTGGAATGCAAGCATGTGCGCAGCCAGGAACACTGTCTCTGCCATACCTAGCTTGCATACAAGTGGGCTGTAGCAAGCACATGTCCAGATGATGCCTCAGTTTAAGAACCCACCCCTTACTACTGTCTCATATATGTATTTCTTTTGTTCCTTGTTTCACTCTGGCAGCACACTGTCAGAAGTTCGTCTAATCCATTCTTCATCATACAATACATCTTTTGCGTATATAATGTACCCTTTTGGGCTCTGAGCACCTCAGTCCGTTGTTTTACACGACTGAGGTGAGCTTCCTATTTTCATGCACTATGTACCCATACTTACACATACATAGTGCTATCTTGACAGGTATACAAATATACTAGTCCGTTGTTTTACACGACTGAGTGCTATCTTGACAAACAAATGTGGTGTAGAATGGCGGGGAAGAAAAAATAGTGATCATTGTGCGAAAGTAGCTAGAAGGGAATTAATACAACACAATTCTCGTGTGGGAAGCACAGAGCATGAGATTGTATCATTCGCCTGCTGAAACCTTCTCCAACATGCCTGACAGGCAGGCCAGTGACGCAGGTATATAGAAAGATGGCGAGCTGTTCTTCTAAGCAAACTTCTCTTGAGTTGATGTGACCATAGCTTCTGAGGATCTGAATGAACCTGCTGAAAAGTTCCGCACGCGTCTCATGTTAATTCTGGATGCGTTCAGGATGGCTTGTGAGAAGTTCGAGGACCCAGCCTTCGCCCGAAAAGATCTTACGAGACCGAAACGGCAACATGAAGCAAGGTAACTGGCATACCGAACATCCTCTTATTGGTGTAGGAATAGGTGAGTGCGATCAGGATGAATGTGTCTGGTACGGACGAACAAAGGGTGATCGGCAGTAGTGGTAGAGCTAACAAGGCGTTGGGCAGCTGGCAATACACGTGGAGTAGTCGAGATGGTGAGTATAGACAGATGAGGAGTGACGGGTGTTAAACATGAAATGTCAAGGGTGAACATGTGAAAACGGGGTAGGTGTGGTGATGGGATGCCCGAATGTCCTGGCGAACGGGGCATGCAATGGAGGGTATAGGGGGAGCTGGAATGGATGACGATGAGAGAACCACGAAGTCTCTGAACGTAGTCGGGTGAGGTGTTGTTGTGGTACTGCGGAGGCGTCAAACGTATGCGGGGGAGCTGATGAGACGTTGGGGGTAGTATGCAAGCAAGGAAAGGATGGCGAACCAGAGGAACGGCGGTCGCTGGCGGATGCAGGGTGATAAGTAGGGCGTTCAGAAGTGCCGGTCCAGGAGTAGTGCTGCCATGTCGAGCGAGGCAGTGTGGATTGCCGTGAATCAAGTTGATGCCTGGCGGGTCATGTCATCGGCAGCAGGTCCATATCAAAGGCAACATACTGGAGGGGAGTTGGTGTCCTCAAGGAAAACAAAGGAACAGGCGAGATAAGGAAGAAACAAGGCACAAGGGAAGAAATGGGGCCAGTGTGCGATGGCGTTGCTCACGCATGTCCGCGCTCACACCCACTCCTTGCCTCCACGTTGATCATAAATGATACTCGATCCGCCGTTGCAGGTGCGAGGCCTACACAAATAACCTCGACACCAGGTGCAACACGCCCATGCCGTCACCTGTGATCCAATCCAGTCAGCCCAACACGTTCAACTTCCAAAGTAATGTCCTCACAGCACCACTTCCGGGATACACAGCCAGATTAGACCATCGACCATTTCGCCGAACATTCAGAAGTTTGTGATTGCATGGGAGCTTGCCAGGGGGTGATCTTGCCTGTCACCGGGTGTTCCTGATCTCATCTGTCAGAAGTAGACGGTGCTCGTCTTGACTTGCATTACGATGTTGTCCAATGTCATTTACGCTACGTTTCCATACTCTTAAAGTGATTGAATCGCTGGCATTCATACGCAGACATCAGTAAACTATCTCAAAGTATGGTTCATCAGGGTAATAGCACATAACGCAGAAAACAATGGTTTTGAGCACGGTGTAATCACGACCGTGCTACTCGGGCCTACTCCCCGCTTCTACTGCACCTCATTATATGTAGCGCCTAAAGAACGTTCGGTGTTGAGTATTTATTTCTGGCACAGAACAGACACTGACAATTACACTTCAGCAAATGATTTGTCAACGCGCCGCGCCGCGTATACATTTTGGGACAACCCGAACACCTGTATCGAATACCTAGATGAACAGACTGAATGTGTCTGATCATGTTTCCCCATAGCAGGCTTTTGGAACAACCCGTCCACGGACACTGAGCGGTTTGCCGCTGTAGTTGCATGTAGCCGTGAGCTCGAAGATGTGATTTGATGGAATCGTTCGAGCCGTCGAGCGGCATAATGCAAGGTAAGCCACCAGCGAGTCCACAGGTGGGTCCTGATTCAGCGAGCGGGACAATATGAGAGGCTGCCACCGTCACTTCAAGTGTAGATGCACGGGCTGATGAGGGAATCATTAGGGTGGTGATCTTCAGTACGTGTCGAGCCTACTAGTTGTGACCATACCATCGACCTGTGCCAGCTCAGGCCCCTCGTTCAGAGTCGCTGCGTAAGTCTGCGCGAGATCTTGCTGGCCGCTAGCGACTGAGACGAGTGGAAAGGGAGGAGTGTCCGCCCCAAGAGTAAAGCATGTGTTCAGCGGCACATCGAGGGTATGTTCGTACATCCTGGACTGTTGTATTGACGACTATCAAACCCAAGGGCTTTTAAAGTAGACTCTTTCATGGATATGGATCTCTTGTTATACGCACCAGTGCAACTACTGAGTCATGGATCCAACATTCCGACTTGCATCCTTACATCTTGGGTCATGATCGCAGTTAATCCCCTTGCCCAAGTACGTCCTCTGTCGTACGTACTGCACGAGGCATACAGGAGAGTAGGCGCTGAAGATTGGAGCGTTACACTACGGGCAACATGCGGATTTCATCCAGTCGACATTTTCAGCGTATGGCAGAGCGTGACAAACCAAGCATTTGAAAATCGGAGACCGATCACGACGTGACCGAGGACATTCAACAACCACTTGTATTTGGGCACAATTCAGTCATAAATAAACTTTGGGAATGGAAGTGGGATTCAAATGTGACATGGGTTTGAGAATGGCCAGGGAATGACACTCTTGGAGTGGGGTAGGAGGAGAGGCAGTCCACATTTGAGATGACGGGGGAGATGAGGTTCGGTGACAATATCAAGTACAGAAAGTCGAAATGGACTGACCGGGATAGTGGCAAGCATCGTCTGGTAAATACTAACCTATCTACTATACCACTCTCGGGATCTCTTCCCGCAATCCCCGCAGACCTTTTTTTCTTCTACAGATGGCCACTTGTGACAGAAGCCTGAGAAGCACTACGTTTTGCACCAGCCCGGAAGATTCAAGTACTCATGGCTAGCGAGCCTAATATCAAATCTTCCATCAACGGCGGTTGATGCCCGTGATGGTTTTTTTTAATGCCCGATAGTGAAGAAATTAACACCTTGTGCACGCAAAACGCATTTCGTCCTCTCATAAAGAGTGGACAAGCTCGTTCTTGTCCGCATGCGGACATGAACCTGATCGGGGGGGGGGTCAAGTAGCAGGTAATGGTATGGACAGCTATGCTTGCATGAAATCTGACCGTTGACGCTGACCGTTGAACATGTCTGAGGCCTTGGCCTGATGTGCATTCCCTTATTGACTGTTTCCTTTGTGCCACTTCATTGATTTCCTATAATACAATGTGTATGGTAGCAGCTGCTCGTCACCTCAGTTTGTTCGCTTGGAAATCCATGATCGACGTGAGCAATGCTTTTAGTGTACTTGAGCTATTTTACGTACGTATCTCAATAGCGGCTCATTTCCCAAGCGACGTCCTCAAGCTCGATACGAAGGGGACTAACTGGGCTATACTTGCCTTCCACTTTCAGGTAGCCGTTAAGACGAAGGTCATCTGAGATTACTTTCATGACGTACCCACACATCGAGGCATTTTCTCTTCCAGCGAGTTCCTGACTCGAATCGCACTTTGCGTCCGTAATCTAGCAACCAAGACTAACATATGACGTGAAATTGTACGAGTACACTGGGGAGGGTGCTTACGCACAAACAAACTCGCAAACCAGTTCCTTGATTCTAAGCTACCCAAAGGTGACGTTCGCCAGTTCCTCTTTAACTTGCGGACGGAACGAGAAGACTTACCCCTCGGTCGGTGTTGATATTGACGAAAAAGGTTGCCAGTCTGAAACTATCAGGTCGCCACCAGCCTCATTTTCCAACTTCGCGTCAGGTCAATTCGCCCTTCCTCAGCTTCTCCGTTCCACCAATACGAGAGATCCAGACGTCCTGATCTCCACCATGAGTGAGGATGTCGACTGTCGGGAAAAATGCCAACCAGCCTGACCTGACGTGAAGGTTCACAACGAGACCCTAGTTGTTGCGCAAAGATGGTGTTGTTGAGCCAATCCATTGTATTCAACATCGAAGGGCGGTGATAGGAAGCAAGTTACAGAAACACTTGGCAGGCGTCATTACTTCACCTCTACTTTGATCATACTCGCCTCACCTACATGTACGTGCTCCGCCCGATCGGGCTTATCGAGCAGCTCGCCGTTGAATCCCCTCCGACCGCGGCGGTGAATATCAAGGGAGGGAACCCGTGGTATCCCTGCGATCTCAGAGTACTATGAAGCGTTCTGTGGAACCTCGGACTGGAACAGAATGGAATCAACTGTAGAACAGTAAGCGATGATACTACACCGGACAGCGGAGCGGATACCTCAGTCGATGGATGTATGCGACTGAGATTCCCACATTACTGCATACATCTAGCGTATCACGTGGAGTGGCAAACACTGCACCACAACAAAGAGTCTCCGTGGTGGCGCGCTGCGGTGACGACGCGAAAGTGAACAGTGAACGAAAGTCCAACACGTTCCATTGTACATGAAGAGCACCTGGGTAGCACAGAAGGAAATGCTGCACTGCATGGCAACCAATTGCCATGCGGTGAGGCTTCCCGTCATATGGTCTGGCTGAAAAATCAAACTGAAAAGTTGAAAACCTACAAAGGCCCTGAGTTGCAAGAGCCCTCATAAGGCCGCACTGAGGAAGTGTCTAGATTTGAGTCACCTACACGAATGAGTTCTGAGGTCTACTTGTGTGTGCTGAGGGCAACTCCACGCTGGGCAAGTCACATGGAGGTCGGCGAATGGATCACGACCAATGACCGGACTGAGAAGTTTATTTCAGGCGTCCTTCAAGCACCTTAAACAAATCCAGCCAGCTACAACCACTGCCTCTGTACCTGTATACCCTGCTATTGCTCCACGTCAAACAGATTCCGAGGCTTGAGGCTCATGGTCGACCTAAGTGGATCTGCAATCCGAGTTAGTGCACCTCTGATATCATCAGTGGCAAGGCCACCACCAAGTGGCATACAGCACGGCAGAAAGGCGGTGACCGGACGGCTACAAATGAGTGCCTGCCACATTGCATTTCAGTGATCAGGTACCGAACTTTTATGTCCTAGGCAAGAGCTGAAGAGGCATGCCCGAATCAGACCCTGAGGCTTAAGGCTCATACCGAAGCCCTAGGTGGAAGCTGAAGAAGCATGCCCGCCAACATGCAAATCAGTGTCCATAACGACACTGTGTTTGTATCCGAGACATCTTCGTCACTTATTATCGCATCCATTAGTACTGCTTTTCAATATAGGACAATCCTAAATTCAGTTACCTGCCATTGACGTTCCTGGAGCAGATTGACCGATGGCCCATACGAGCTTTGATATAACCGCATTCATACCCATCGATGACTCTGATCGCACCTCTAAAGCATCTATTTTGAATGTAAACTTCGTATACTGTCATATAATGTTTTCAGTGGTTAGTTTGTCTCTCTTGAGATTTCAGAAATGATAAGCCTCCAAAAAAGTAACACACATGCGTGACGAAACGGTGGTGTAGAGACCAAACAGGATTCGCCGGCTCGCGGGATGGAAAGAATGTGTGACATGTCGAATACGTTGCCTATACTGTAATACGAATGTGCCGCTATTCCGGGAAACAGAAAGAACAGGCCATCAGTATCCATGCACTTGGGAACTAGAATCTGCACTCAAAGAAGCTAAGACAAGGGTAATATCATCCAACATGAAAGTATGAGCTTAGGAGAGGTGACACATGAGCCTGACCTGAATACAACATAACCCTCCTTTCCCATTCCCTGGTTCATTGCATTCTTAATGTTACTCACCTAAACATGTCTATCTGCAATGAATAAGTCAGACCAAGAGAACAAAACATAGATGTGGAAGTAAGACCAAGCAGACATTGAGCTCCGAAGTTAACAAAATATATTCCCTATCAATACAGTGTAGGACAAGGACACAACTCTTTCAAGGAGATAGCATCCTCCAATAGCTTAGTTTTCGCCAACATCCATTATTTATTTTTAAATAATGGATAGAAATATTCAACCTTCATCAAATCAATCGTTCAAAGGCAAAATAAGACAATCACACCACACAAAACACCCCTAAAGAGGCCCATAGATGTCACCAGAGAATGTATTAGGATATCACCACGGTATTTTCCAATGTACGTAGATAATCCTACCAAACAAAAAGTTCGGTGCCTGGCTCTACCTGATCCAAAACTTAGAGGCCAACATTAATGGGGGTACAGTCAATGTTGATAAGGCCGTTCTGTTAAGAATATAAATACCAATGCAAGGCAAATCAAAAACAAAATATTCACCATCCTGTTACCGTTGCAGCAAACGGGCTGCTGTTGACAGCTCGCACCAGATGAAGTACCGACGACAGTCATAGGCTGGCAAGTCAACCCGACTTGCCCAGTCACACCAGTCAGAACACCAGTCAACCCAAACACCCCGAGCACTTGGCTAACTTCATTAGCCTGCACAAAAAATCAGTCTAAGATCGTCCGAACCAACACTATATATGAACTTACGTTTTGGACGCTGTTACAGCAGCTAATGGAACCGGTATTGCACTGGCCATCGCGCGCAGCGAAGGAAGGAGTAGCGACTGCGAGTGCAGCGAGCGAGGCAATAGCAAACAGACGAGCGAACATTTTGATGATAGAATGGATGTGCTTTAACGAGTGCAGACGTTTAGCTGGATGCAGAAACGGATTATGATGGAGAAAATTGAGGTCCACTGGGCTGACTTTATATATTTTTTCGTTGCCTCCTATAGGGGCGGTCAACGTCTCCGAGATTACATTTTTTTTCTTTGTTGTCAGATGTTTCAGCTAGTCTGGAACACATGATGAGGTGAAGTGCCGTCAACATGTAGACAACAGATGTCATGACTTTAACCAGATCTAGCACTTTCACGCCGCACCTTGAGCGCATACATTCTTGCGAGGTATGTAAGATCATCGCTTGACGCTTCACCACATCACGGGTCATTGAGAGGCCGTGATTAATGGACATTGACTAAATGGGACTAACTCCACAAATTAGAGATATTCAATGCCACCCTGTGGGTAATAGTTACCTTCAAGGCTTCCACGCAGCGCCAATGACCTGCATGTCAAATCCTTGGACTTCCTGTTCCGTCGTCAGTTCTTCGCAAGCAAGTGTTGCAGTTCCTTGGAGCCGAACTAGAACGGTACGGGAGGATCATCAAAAAAGTGCCGTATGTCTACGTAAGACATGCGCGCAAGGCTCGCAGTCAGACCATGCCGTCTAGATCAGCGTGTCAGCACGTTGTCAGCACGACTGAACTATATGAGTCCCCAGTACGTGCTTGGAACGCGTCGCGTGTGCCAGAGATGCCTTGGTGCTCGCATATAAACAGGGTCGTCCCTTGTTCACAATATTGAGTGGACTCAAGGTGGAACGGGTACCTCTGACTTTCCTATGCCGGATAAGGCTGTTCCTTCACCGATAAAGTCACCTTCCTCTTGCTGGGTAAGGCAGCTGATTCCCACGATGACCGGAAGTTGCACGTGACTCCGTCGAAGGCTACCACTCGATGCGACCGCCGTGTATCACAACCTTGGCGTAATCGCTCACATCATATGCACACATATAATTACAGTGTCGTCACGATACCAAGACAACGATGGTGATAGTGCACAATGATGGTGTGTCAAGTGGACGGTCAGTGCACGACGATAGATCGACAACGATGCAATGCGATGGTGTGGCCAGTGCTACGACGGCACGATGACGGCGAGGTGAGCTTGACACCGACGACAAGGCGCCACCAACGACGATGCATAACAGTGTCGCGACGAGCGTGGCCGATGCCATGACCGTATGGCAAATGGGCTCCGGTTCATGATTTCCACTAGCCTAGGCCCCAAGGATCCAGCACATCTCTGGCACCGGTAGGTCATCGGGGGTAACATGCTGGATGTACATAAAAAGTTGGACGCTGCAGGCTTATTGGAAGCCTACAAAATCGTTTAATCTTAAAAGTCCTGTTCAGGATCGCTCGCATAGGTGCAAGACTGCACGCTATTATATCGCGGAACGGACACTGGGTTCTAATGAAATTATGTACTTTTGCTCGAGGCGACCTGCAGTTCGCTAGTGAGTGACCAATAAAATCCAACTAGAACCCGGTGATCAAAGGTCAGCGAAGGTTTGGTATGGGAGCGTGTTCACAGTTCTCTACATGAGTAAGTAAAGAGAAGAAATCTAAAAAAATGCTGCTGCATGCAGTCCTTATCAACTAAGTTGCTTCCTCATCTGACGTCTCTCCAGAATCCAAATCTGTTCGCTCATTTCCATCTCCAACACCTGAGCCCACTGACCGAGCGGTATCTCCCACACCCTCCCCGTCTTCAGCTTCATTAACACAGCCGGGTTCAACTTCCACCGCTCGAACCCTTGTATGGCCTCGACGACCATCCAGTCTTCGCCAGCCATCTCAGGAGACTCTGCAATCAGGTGCGTAAAGGGGGAAGACGAGATCGCCGACGGAGTCAGCGACTCCGTCTTGTTGTACGTCCACGATGTCTGAGGCGAGTGGTGCCCAGACGGCCGCAGTGCTGACAGGACAGGAGGCGCATGCTCATGGAGGAACAACGATGCACCGGTTTGAGCTGCAAGGTTAGATATATGAACATGAACTATGACAGGCATAAATACCGGACGATGGCAAGGATAAAGAGACTCACCGTTCTCTTGTCCCAAGTATCGTCGATTGAATGCGGCCAACGCTACTCCACCTGGGTAGTTGCCCATTGACGCTCGTGTGGAAATGAATGTCGCAACAAAATTGAGGGAAATCAAGGAAAGTAGACATAGAGAAAAAAGACGTTTAAATAAGGAACCGTTCTTGCGCGACGTCCTTTGTCAAACCAGTCGGTCAATGGTATTGGAGAAAGTGACGAAACGTGAACATACATGCATCGCGCGCCACGTGCCCCCGCAATATTGATAAGTGGCACCACATATATGATGAAGCGCCACTCCTTGTGTCCTAGTATGCTTAATAAGGACACGAACACAAACGGAGCAACAAGCATAGACCGGATCCGCTGATCGAGCACAGCGCCTAGAATTGCCAATGGTGTAGTACCAAGGAGAAGTCTCGGAAGGTAAGCGCTAAAGTAAGTATGTGATGGGGAGGTCTGAAAGACACAAACGTCAGTGGGTTAGAAAAGAGATCAATACCTTCAAGTATATACCCACACCCCATTCAGCGCTCTTGCCAAGGTAAACATTAAAATATAGACCGTAGAGTTCAGGCCATAAAGGCCATTGGTTCCAGAAATACGAATCGATTGTGATGGTGATTGCTGAGTGAAATGCGTTAATTAGCAAATGTCCGCGAGCATCAAAACTAACAACTGACCTACAGACATCAGCCCCACCAAAACACCAACTTTGACCAAGTTAAAGAATGTGATATGGCCTTGGATAAGAAGCTGAAGTGCCAGAGGCACAAGGAGAAGAGCCACCTCTGAACGAAAAACGATGGCCGTAAACACCAGTAAAGCAACTGCCACGCTTATACGTCCTTTCAATGCCTGCGTAGACTTTCGCGCGCTGTCATAAAGTAGATAATACGCGAGGTTCACTACGAGAGATCTTTCAGAACTGATACACGGATTGACGAGGGAAGTTGTACCAGGCACTAACGCGAACATGTTTGGAAGCGTACGACCCATCCAAAATGGAAGATGAAACTGCGAGCAAGTCAGTAATGCATACCACCAACCTGTTTGTCTCCCAAAACGTATCGAAACTGTCCTACGGACAAAGATGAGCGCAAAAGCGCTCAATGTGGCAAGTACGAGTCGTACTGCTCGGTATTCAGAACAGGCGATAAGCCACGAGTCGGAACGGGGACCAGGGGAACGTACAGGCAATTTGCATGTCAAATCGAGATGTAATCACGCCCAGAGCGATGCCTGTGTGGATAAATGGCGCGGCGAGCCACGACAGCAGTATGCTTCCTACAAAAGTACGAGGAACGGCGCCTGGGAAGACATTGTGATCGTACTTAAAGTCACAAAACATTGGGATAATAAGAGACGATAGCAGTAAGTCGTGGATAGGATCTCGGAGGTGTAGAAACCCACGTTGTATAGACTGTTGGGATTCACGCCATACACCAAGATGTCATGAGTGGCATGGAGGTTGAAAGACTCCTCAACCTTCGTATACGGTGCAAGGATAACGTGCGTCCAGCTGATGACAAGAAGCAAAAGGTCCACAACCTGCTCGCTCATCAGTGTGCGAGAAGAGGCACAGAATGCCAGGCAAAGATGGCTGTGGCAAACGAGGTTTCATGGCTTACTAACGCGTCATACCTGGAGAGGGCTGCCAACTTAGAAAACCTCTCACTCAAGTCGGTAGTACAAGTAGTTGCATCAACCTCTGTTCCTTCTCGAAGTACACAAAAAGGAACGACCACCACCATTACCCAGTTTGAAGCGGACACTCAGCGCAAGGGCAGAGGTCACGGATGATCAACCAGTACAGAGAAGCATGCAGACAAATAAAGAGAGGACGAGCCACCACTGCTCAAAAACCCCATACACCCTAACATTCCACCGACACTCACAACTTTGTTCAGATGGCTCCGCCATCCTCCTTGGAAAAATCGTGGAGCACAGTGAGAGCTTCGCTGACCTTGGCATTCATAGCTTCATTCGACTCCAGGAGATGGAGCAGTTCAGAGTTGTCCATCTCAAGGAGCATACCAGTAATTTTACCAGCTAACTCGGGTTGGGAGCTTCGTGAACCATAAGTACCAATCACTCAGCCCAGCACCGCTAACACTTACGGAGCAATCTTCATATAAATGACTTCACCTAACATCTGTTTCTGTTCCATAGGAGACGCGTTCGCAAGTGCAGCGGCCGTGAGAACAGGAACCTCCGTCTGAGGAATCGGTACCGCTGGTACCGATACAGGAGCAGCGTTGCGAGTCTGAGGGTTAAGCTTGTACGCTTGTTGATTGCGGGTGCCCGGTGCCGGGGCTCCAGCAGGAGGACGGTTAGCAGGAGCTACTTGGGGCGGACCAGGGCGAGGGGCACCATTTGTGGGAGGAGGACCGTTAGCACGCGGGATGGGTGCGGTCGGGTTTGTTGGAGATGAGCCGGGTCCACGAGCAGTGGGAGCACGAGGAGCACGAGGATAACCCGTCATACCATACTGAGGAGGAGTACTATAAGGGGGCATAGGCATCCCAGGAACCTGACTACCAGTAGGAGGATAGCGGGGACGAGGAGGCATCATGCCCGGCTGACCATAGCCCATCATACCGCGACTCTGGGGAGGGAATCCGTTAGGACCAGGAGGGTAGTAAAGAGGACCATTGATATATCCGCCAGGAATCCCGGCCGCGGCTGCCTGTTGCATGCGGATCTGGTTGCGCTGAGCGATTTGGCTCTCTAATTGTTGACGACGGACTTCGCGACGTTGAGCGAGAGAGACATAGAGTGGCTTTGAACCAATCATTTTATTGTTCATCTCCGCAACAGCTTTCGTAGCTTCATCCGGGGATGAGAAACAGACGAAACCGAAGCCTTTGGATGTCCCTTTCTCGTCGCGCATGACCTTGCAACTCGTGATGGTGCCGAAGGGCTCAAATTCGGTCCGAAGTTTTTCATCGTCAACATCATCCTCCAGGTTCTTGATGTATAAGTTGACACCAGCATATTTGCTCAATTTCTCCATCTTCGCCTGCTCGTACGACCGGCGTAGTTCCTCCTCCCGCTCAGCCTTCTTTTGAGCACGGGCAACAAACAACTTCTTGCCTCTAAGCTCGCTATCGTGGAGAGCGTCGACGGCCGCCTGCGCTTCGTCGTGGGTCTCGAAGTTGACGAAGCCAAAGCCCTTGCTATTGCCGACCTCATCAAGTTGTACCACCGCCGAAGTGACATTACCAAACATCCTAAACATCTGCTCAAACTCGTCCTGAGTGACGCTAGTATCCAGATTCTTAATGTATAGGTTGGTGTACTGCGCCTTCATCTCATCTAATTTGGACTGCCGTTCCTACACCAGAGGTTAATACCCTTACAATATGGAACGCGAAGCGTAACGGACCTTGCGCGAAATATGATGGCCGACGTAAACTTTTTTGTCGTTCAACAGCATACCATTAACGGCTTTGATGGCAGTCTCGGCAGCCTCAGCAGTCTCGTAGTGAACATAACCGTATCCCTTGGAGCGGCCTTGTTCGTCAGTAGCAACCTTGCACGATAGAACGTTGCCAAAAGCGGCGAATGTGTCATGGAGAGCCTGTTCAGGTGTTAAAATGTAATTCCAGAGGAAATGCTGATGGAGCTAGAATACCTTATTATCGATTTGCTCGTCCAGGTTCTTGATGAAGATGTTGCCTTGGCCAGTCTTACGCAAGGCGGGATCACGCTGAGACCACATGATACGGCTACGACAGTTATGAAGCAAAATTGGTGCCAAGGCATGTGACACAACTTACCACGCACGATTCTTGATAAGTGAGTAGTTAAGCTGCTCCAAAGCACGCTCGCCTTGTCACATCACGTGAACGATTGATAGGTGATGTTGGTCTTATGACGTACCATCGCTAGTATTGAGATAATTGACATACGCATACCCGAGTGAGCGACGTGTAACCGCATCGCGGCAGACACGGATGCTGAGGAAGTTTTCAGCTGGCTGCAGCTTTTAGACGTCACACTAGGCAACTAGAACTTGCCTGGCAACAGGGCCAATCATATTGAAGATTTCAAATAACATAGCCTCCGTAACAGTGGGATCAAGTTCACCCACATAGAGGGATGCAGATGGAGAGGTGACAGACGGCTGAGGAGGGTTATAGGCGGGGGCGGGAGGGGGAGGGACAGAAGAAGGTTCAGGTTGAACCACTGGGGCTTCAGCGACAGATGTCATTTTTTCTGATTTTCTGGGTTTGTGGGGTCGTTACTGTTTTGAGTACTTTTTTGCGACTGTAGCACGCATTGGTGGAGGAAGAACCATGAAACCCGTAGTTTGGCTGATGATATCACGTATACTCACAGAAGAGGTGACTGGCAACTAATTTTTCTAAAGACTTTTTTATATTTTTAGGGCTTTTAAGGCTGTAGAAACGATGGGAGGTCAGCGATGTCCACAACAAACGGCTGCGACGGACTGACCAAAAGGTGGTGGTTGTGGAAAACAAGGGCAATTCCCAAAGCGAGGTTTGATTGATAAGTTTTTGAACTCCGACCGTATTTGTAAGTCCTGTCCATCGCTGCTGCACTGCGTTTCAAAATGACACAGAACGCGAACCAGGTCAAGTAGGTGACGTCGTACGATCATTGTGTACGGTTTTGAAACAAACGTGTCCGTACGGTAGAAGGAGCCAATCCATTGTTCCGAACAGGCTAACTTTAGAGTACTTGGGGTCTGATTCGTTACCAGGGCCTCAAGTAATCCGCAGGCGCCTGATGCGGAGTGTGTGCTACCTTGGGCTATTTTGAAGCATCACCAAAATATGATCATCCTATGTTGGACCCTTCGGTGTCCTCTGATTCGCAGGGTCCTTTCTGCTCCGGACTTATCGGGGTACGTGAAGTATGAGTCATGCAGCCGCCAGCCCCCGTCAAGCAAAGTGTTTCCATAGTCGCAACCATAAAAGTACGTCCTGTGAACCGTTCTCATTCCTTTACCCCTCGGCCTTTGCAGAAGTGTTACCTGGTAGCCCACTTGAGCCGGCAGGGTGGGTGCCAAACTTTGTCGCGACTGTCTCACTGCCGACATCTTGCGTTCTTTTCTTGCCAAGCTCTGGTCCAGACTGGTAGCATCGCCGACATCAATATGCGGGTCACGTATCTTCGGGTACGCCGAGAGATTCCGGCATCAACAGCGCAGGTATTGTCACGACGACAACAGTGGCAACACATGACGGAGAAAAGATGGTTCTGATCTCGACATTGTCACGAATGCGTTACTCAAGCTGACTCCTCTCTCCTTCTACGCCCCCGTAGACGTAGTGCCTAAAGAACGTCAGTGGTGGGCGTGTTGCTCTCAACGCAGAACAGACACAGACCTTACACTTCAGTGATGCGGTATGCCTTGCTAACCCCTCCAGCCGCGTATATCGTTTGCCACAGTTGGGGCATGTGAATCTGATACCCAAATGAACTACCTAGATTTGCCTCAACATGTTCGCCGATTGCAAGCAATGGGAACGGCCCATCCATGGGCACCGCACAGTCTGCCGCTGCGGGTGCCAATGACCATGCACACGAAGGTGCAGCTTGATGGTCTTGCTCGAACCGTCAAGCGGCAGAACGCAATGCAACCCACCTGCGAGTCCGCAGATAGATGCCGTCGCAGAGAAAAGGACGGCAGGAGAGGACTCCGTCGCCACTTCGACCGTAGACGCATTTTGTGAGGTATAGTTCTCATCAGAGATTCCATGCTCGTAGAATAATGGGGGAGTCAGTAGGACAGATCATTGTTGCATTCGGATCTTATCATCTGCAACTATACATTCAGCTAATGGGGGAACGGACCACTCAGTGTTGGGATCTGCAAGAGTCGCTGTGTAGGTCTGTGAGGCATTTGGCTGGCTCCCAGCGACGTAGGCGAGTGGAAACGAAGCGGTATCTCCCTCTAGAATGGGGCTTGTGTTCAATGGCCCGGTGAAGGTAGGTTCGTACATATCAGATCCTCCAAAACCGAGAACCCTCAAAGCCGTCTTTTTGTCTGTCATCACGAGGGCAGTATCTGTCCGGAACTTGGTCCTTCTCTACACGAGCGACGTCCCTCGAATATTAGTCAATTTCGTGTGAAGCAAACAGATGCCGTTCCGCAGATAAGTACGTCCACCCACGAAGATAGGTTACAACGCCAATTCTATATGACATCTAGGGATGACCTGTACTGAACTATAGACAGTCAACCGATCAGCTGGTTAGATTCCATGGTGCAATTCGACTCACCCGACACCCATCAGCTGTCGGCGGTTATCAAGCAGTAGACTAGGATTCGTGAAGTGCGAGGATTTAAGATAATAATCCCTTCGAGAATCTTTCATGGCGACCAAAGTGTGATCACACCCCGCATAAATCTATCCAGGGAATAACATGTGACAGCAATCTGTAGATTTCCATGTATGTTTGCTGTATACGCCATGGAGGACCCATCACATTCCATCCTTGGGACTTTGCTCAGAGTCTTGGTTGTGCGGAAACACTGGGCACCCTGCACCTAGGCTCCACAACTTGTGATACTTTTCTGTATGACACCAAAGTCCTACATAACACAAACCAATGGGGGTAAGCCAAAAGTGAATAAATTAAATGAGGTGACTGGGAAGATGTAGTCCAAAGGGTGGCGGAACGATGACGTAGAACTCACCTAACTTGACCCACTGAGTATCTCATGCAGTCCCTTTGGGGGCTGGGTTTGATAACACAGTGGAAGGAATCGCAGGCGGTCACGGCACAATGAGAATGTAGTGGGTGATAATCCCAGAAATCGTACACAACAGATTATGGCTGTTCTGCAGTTTATGCTATGATGCGCGGAGACTGCGCCTGGCTCATCGATGCTGATCGTGCAGTCACCTATGATGGACGAAGCTAGCAATATCCTCCGTTATCGTAGTGCCAGTGTTATCGCAACCCCAGTTCTGTGTGCAACACATAACGTGAATGAGTAAGAGCGGGTGCCGGGGAATGCGCGGAGATGCAGTAAGACGGAAACCAGCGTCCCATGAGCAGCTGAAATGAACGGCAGTTCAGCAGCGCCTTCGCAGGTAGACGGGCCAGGCTGTCATTGACCCAAAGGTGTGTAAGCAATCGCGAAAGGATATTTTACAATATGACTTATTGAGGCACTTCTGGTTGAGGAGTGGTCTTGCACAATTCCGCGGATATGCGTCTCCCTGACGACACGTACGAATCATTGCATTGCCTCTCGTCGCCTATCCCTGCAGTCCTGTCACGCAGATGACCAACATTTTGATTGTCCCCGCAGGTACTTGACAGTCCTGACGATCCGTGAGGGAGTGGGCTTGTTCAGGGTGTCCTATATGAGCACCAAGATTGCCAATCCCTTTACGACACTGGCTTGAACCATTCACTCGTCGCCGATTACTGAAAAACTGGGCCACCCCCATTTGAGTCCATTGGCTGTCTAACCAATGTGAAAATCATTCGCGGGAGCATTCAAGAAATCTCGAACCGCCCGATGTTCTGCATATGACTACGGTTCCGAGCATCGGGTCGTACATCCGACAGCTGTCAGGTTCTGGCTCACCTTCTGATTTGAAATGTCAAGTATCTGGATAGACGCTGTATGAGATTTTGATTTTGCATTAAGCCCATGGTGGGATGTATGCAGACTGGATTCTGGAATTTGGTCAGGTGGAGAGTGATGTTGATGGTCAAATTTATGTTCGCTAGGTAGACTAGGAACGACGACCGGAAGGAACTCAACTTGGATATGCCCTCAAAGTTCGACAGAACACCGATTCGATGCGACGTTTTGGATGCCGGGACAGATAGATCAAACGTGTCTTATCAGAACACCACCGAGGTGAGCCATTGCACCAACCTCCGATTAGCAAGTACTTACTATAGAATCTAATCCCCAGCATACCGTGATGGTAATTGGTGTTACGACTGATACAAATAATTCTACATTGTAATGAGTTGCAATGAGTACAGTGTGCAAATTAAGGAAACAGATGAAATATACCTCAGCGGTCGATGTAGAACGCTGAGGTGCAAAGAATAGGGGACACGGCAGCGTGATGATTACATAAGCTGCAACGTGACGGTGCTGGACGAGCGGCGAGATGATACGAAAGAAACTAATGCGAGCAACTGGTCCACGTCTTGCACAGTGCTAAACACACTGTGGGCAAGTGGCATGTAAGTGAACCTTTCGGTGTCCAAAAAACGGGCAGAACGCAGCCGGATCAAGTTGGTCCATCCTTCTTGCAGGCGACGGTTTGGGGGATGGCAGCATTGTTCCCACGCTTGCGGGCCATTCCCAAAGAGTTTGCGCGGGTGAAGGCGCTTGAGACGATCTCGTGCCAACATGCGACGAGCACCAATTGTGCTCTGCTCATGGCTCCTCATCTCGCTCTTTGAAAGCTCAAAAGTCGCCGCAAGGTCAAGTTCGAATCTCACTTGGAACTCCAACACTGGTCTAGGTTTGTCTTCCTACCAGATTTCCGTAAGCATTCTAAATCCGCCATTCGCCCGCGAGGACTCATACATCGCTGCAGTCGTTGGCCTCTCCCGACTTGAGAGGTCCCTTTTTATCTCCTTTTCGTTCACTGGGCTTGCTGATGTATCTGTCCAGATAAATGTCCTCCTTGCTTTAATTGCCTTCTCCCTGCATTCACGTGCGGTCAATTTGGCGAGTGTAACGAGTACGATGGCCAATGCAAGTGCCCCCCTGGTTGGGGTGGAATAGATTGTCTCACTCCTCGTACACCTTCTCCTTTTTTCACTCTCCCAAGCTTACTTTGACTCTCCTAGAATGTGACTCTCTCGCGGACGGCGATCACAGAACTCTCAGAGGTAGCGAACCATGCGAGTGTAAAGAAGGCTGGGGTGGCATCAATTGCAACGGTACTGTCGTTTTTCACCTGCACCCTTCACTACCTTATCACTAATTCTGGTTGCCTCGTCAGTCTGCAAAATCGATGCTGCATGCGTGGGCTTTCCCCTTCCCGGTGCCATCCGTGATAGTCTTGACGACGACGCGGTGGTAAATATGACTTGCTACAAGGGTGGAGAGACCGTGTTCAACAATCATCAAATGTGTGATATCACCAGTACGTTATTCTACTCATTTTCTTCTCTCCTCGTTCATCCTGTGTTCAGACCGCAAGATTCTGGACATGCTTCCAGACCGACCTCCCCAAGTGACTTTCAGCTGTGACAATGCGACGTCGACGTGTTCTTTCCAGTTCTGGACGGCCCAGCAAGAGTCGTTTTACTGTGGTCTCGACAGTTGCACATCGGAGGCTATACCAGACTATGATACGAACACTACTGCATACTCCTGTGACAAGATAAAGTGTAAGTGTATACCTGATAGGTTTTTGTGTGGTGAGGAAGGCAGCGTCGGTAGGTTTTAGGGTATTCTCTCTTCGTTAAGATTCACGCCTACACACCCCTTTCAAGATATTTCGGACTTCCTTGTCGAAGAAATTCGAGGACCGGCGTTGTTTAGTTGCAAGACAGGCCAAGGATGTCGGTTCGAAGAACCAGCGATGAACTCGCTGATTAATGATATCTTTGGGGATGCGTACATCACTCTCAATTGTCAAGGGGGAGAATGCTTGCACTATTCGCAAGTTCCTGGTTATCGTGTATGTCGTTTGCCTTTTACAATACCAATTCTGTTCATGTAGATGGCTTACCAATGGCTGTGTTGGGTTACGGTTGAACACGTAGCGCCCAGCTAAGCCAGACAATTCCAAATGGATAGCGCTCAGCAGTGCTGGCGCTGGACTCATTGTCATTCTGACCGTTGCAGGTAGGCCTCGACATGACTTCATGTCTTTTACTCATTGCTTACTCACTTCAATAGTCCTTTGGTATGTGGGTCATACGCGTCCCATTTCTCCCAACGCGGGTCCCGTTGCTCTGCTATCGAACCCGAGGCATCCACCCTCACATCCCGAGCACGTGCCCGCTACCGTCCACTTCTTATCGCTTTCGTATACCCTTCCCAATGGACTAGAAGTACTGAAAGACGTGCGTGGCATAGCACGTCCAGGAAAATTGACTGCCGTCATGGGTGCTTCAGGGAGCGGCAAAACCTCCTTACTTGATATTCTGGCACACCGCTCCAAGATCGGCTCAGTCGATGGGTCAATTCTCGTCAATGGTCGACCTGTAACATCTTCTCAGGTTCGACGGATATCCGGATATGTTGATCAAGAGGATACGCTGATGGAAACGCTGACGGTTTACGAGACGGTTTTGTATAGCGCGTTGTTGAGATTGCCAAGAGAGATGTCGGAAGACGAAAAGATTGCACGAGTGCATGGCACGTTGGAGGAGCTGGGAATCAGGGGCATTATGAGTAGAAGGATTGGCGGTAGTGGTGGGTCGTTTTCATTCGTCCATGATTCGGTCTGTTTAACAGCCAAACTGGTTCACTGTTGCATGCACGCTTATCTGCTATTTGTCGCTCCGATTCCCTCCTTCTATTGCTTTCACGTGCACTTCATAGGCAAACGATCGATTTCTGGTGGGGAGAAGAGGCGCGTCTCGATCGCTTGTGAATTGGTGACAAGCCCCTCCATTTTGTTCCTCGACGAACCAACAAGTGGTGAGCAGTTAACACTTGTAAATATACGGTCAAGTGACACTGTTGAACCTAACTAGGTCTTGACTCGTATAACGCCCAATCTGTCGTTGAATCGCTTTCCAATCTTGCTCGAACTTACAATCGTACTGTCGTTCTCACCATCCATCAACCTCGGAGTGGCATTGTGGCCTTGTTCGACGAGTTAATCGTGTTGGCCAAGGGTCGGTGTGTATGGGCCGGTCCTATGAGGTCCATTACCACTCCTCGGCTAATTGATGAGGTCGACGAGGACGCTGAGAACGAGGTTCAGGGTGTCGGAGAGTGGTTAACAAGCGTCGGGAGGGGATGTCCTGCCGGATTCAATATTGCTGATTATTTAAGTGAGTTCCCATGTCTTGCCCCTCACCTCCCCTGCGTTCTTCACAGATCGAGTTCATTTCGGATTCTGACTGATCGATCTCCACTTCATGGTGACGTAACTTCTGCATCTGACCAACTTTGCCAGTCGATTTAACGGTCAATGCGGCCAACGAATCCAATGACTTGCATTCTCCCTCTTTTCCCTCATCAATTGCAACACACTTACCCTCTTCAAGTATTTCTGGTGCTGATGAAGAACGGGCGTTGTTGTCTGGATCTCCCAATCTCGACGAAACTGAAATGCAAACGCGTGTTTCATCTGCGTCTAGTGGTCAGATGAGTATCGGCTCAACGATCAAGCGGAAGACGTCGCAACTTGTTAATGCTGTGATGGAGGGAAGGAGTACTTCCACTGACCGTGACTTGCCTGAGAGGCTTGCCGAGCTCGTCATCGCCTACGAAAATAGCTCTACCGCCCGCCGTATGCAAGCCGAATTCGAAGCTGTACGTTCCACAAATTTACCTGTGCTCTCGTCGGGAAATGGCTCTACTCCCGAGGGGCTATCCGCACTATCCAATGGTACGATAAGCGACAACGGTGAAAGGGTTGGCATGACTGAGATGCGCGATGTCGTTGGGGAAACCGGATTGTTGAGAGGGCGACGCAGTGCAAGTTGGACCACTCAGTTCAGGATTCTGAGCGGGAGGGCGTTCAAGAACTTGTATAGAGACCCAGCATTGCTGACGGCCCATTATTTGGGGAGTATTGCATTGGCTTGTGAGTGCCGTGTTCACGTTTACATTGTCATTCACGACACCTATACTGATTCGGGTGATAGTGATCTGCGGCCTCTTCTTCCACAACGTTGGAAACGATATCGCAGGCTTCCAGAATCGCCTTGGTGAGATATACCTATGGTTCGTGTCCGTCTTGTGACCTAATGGTTTATGTCTGCGCAGGAATATTCTTTTTCACACTTGCATTGTTTGGCTTCTCATGTCTGTCGAGCTTGGGACTTTTTGCAAACGAAAGAATTCTGTTTATGCGAGAAAGGTTTGTGGGATGCGACTGGACAAGCTTTGATATCGATGTTGTTTGTTACAGAGCGAACGGGTACTATTCTACGTTCACTTACTTCTCATCCAAGGCAAGTCCACTCTCTTGACGTTTGCTCTATATCAATCTCTTCTGGTTATAGGTCCTCTTTGATATCCTCCCACTGCGTCTGGTACCACCTCTCCTATTTGGCGGCATCGTGTATGGTCTCGTTGGACTGGTTGCCACCGTCCCTGCGTTCTGGAAGTTTATGCTCACGTTGGTGTTGTTCAACTTGACAACCGCGAGTGTGATACTGCTGTTGTCCATTGCATTTGAAAGCACGAGTTTGGCGAGCTTAGTCGGGACACTGGTCATGTTATTCAAGTGAGTCTTGTTCATTTTTGTCACAACTGAATCCAATATAGTCCACAGCCTCCTCTTTACAGGTCTGCTGATCAATAGGGAGACGGTGACGCCATTTCTGCGATGGCTCCACACCATCTCATTTTTCCACGCTGCCTTCGAGGCACTCGCTGTCAATGAGTTGCGATATCTCCAGCTTAAAGAGATTCGAGTAAGATCCTTTCATGCATGATCACCTTCCACTAACAGATGGACGTATAGTATGGTGTCGAGTTGGATGTGCCCGCTGCCACAATTCTGTCAATATTCGGTCTCCGTGCTCAGGTGCGTTCTCAAAGTGTTTCTGGTGAGTCGAGGTTGAGCAGTGTGTTTAGTCTTTCTGGTGGCCAAACATTTCGCTACTGGGAATTTTCTTTGTGACGCTCACAGTAGCGAGCTTCCTGACGCTGCACTTCTTTGTTAAGGAGAAGCGGTGAAGCGGTGAGCTGAGAAGTAACTGATAATGAGCACCGTAGAGACTGTTTGTTCAGAAGTGTGTACATAATATGACATCGCTCAAATAATTTGTTGCGGTCTGTTTGGTGTTTGTGGACCTACCAAAATTGGACGAGTGCTGTGGCAGGGATTTCAAGTGTGAATTTGTGGACAACTCAACTTCAACATCTTTGTACAGTTTCCATATTATCACCATCATCCACAGCACCAGAAACATGGTATGTCTTTTTGACGCGTCACTCTTGTGTTGTGCTTGATTATGGGCCGTGTAGTCGATACACGGACGTAACAGAGACTCGATTCACGGTATCGAACAAGACCTCATCCGAATCTTTTCTTCGCATTCACTGTCGCGTCTCAACCAAGCCCAGGAACCCACAATACCAGCAGATGCACTTCCAGATGTTATTCGCGAATTCTCAGATCTCTACAACGACGTTGACCTCCTCACTGACTCTGAGATGGAGATGCTCTGCGCGCTTCTCGCGAGCAATCCGGGCATCGAAGTCACACCACAGGTCCTTCTCCAGCTCATCGCTGAGCGCACGAAAAACAGTCCACGTGAGTCGCCGGGAAAGAGCCAGACGTTGGTCCAGCCATCGCCACCACGATATACTGGGGAGAGTCCTGAAGACTCACCGCTGGAAGGAAGTGACGAAGGCGAAGCTGAGGACGTGACCTTTCCGAATGACCGAGGTCGGCATCCATTCGCGCGGGATAAGACAGCCTCGCGGTCGGCGAGCCAGGGTTCGGCTGGGACATCTAGTCGCCCGCCAAGTGTGCCCCCCAAGACACCATTACAGAGTGGACTCCCGTCCGCATTTGACTCATCGAAACGGCAGAGGACGACGCCGCTGAGCTCGACTGCACCGTCGAGTTGGCCGAAACGGCCTGTACCAGCCAGTAGGCGGAGAAGCATCGATGGATCCTCACGCGGATCGAGTGATAACGAGGTGTGTGCGCATACGTTCTATCGTTTTTCCGATACTATCTTGTCCCCATATGTTGCGACCTCGTATTGATTCATTTGCATCTAGTCATCAGCGACTAGTTCCTCTGCATGGGGGAGTAGTCGCACACGTGCCCCATCAAATCCCACAACACCCTCCAGCACTGTTACGTCTCCTAACACCTCCACCTCATTCACATCACCACCCTTCGCACGCCCCCATTCACGTACGGCATCACAGCCTCTCAACTCGATTGGTTTCCATTACGGCACACCAGACCGCGACCGCGACGCACTCATGTCGCCAGGTAGTAATGTGTCTGGTGACACTTCAATTGAGCAGTCTTTCGACTATCCTAGGGGTGGTGCGGATGCTTTTATTGATAGCATATCCTCGTTGCCTATGCCGCGTCGATCGTCTGACAACGAGTCCAACTCGGATGGTGAGGATGAGTCGTCACTAGGGCTCGTACTCGATCGTTCTGCCACATCATCGATGGTGTCACTAGAACCTCTCGATAGAGTTGATGCGTTACAGAAAGCAAACACCGAGTTGAGCAGGAAATTGCTGGAAGCTGATCGCGCTCTTCAGAACAAGCTTATGGAGCATGACAATGATCTAGAAGAAATGCAGGCGAGACTAGAGGAATTGAAGACGGAACTAACTGCAACGAAGAGGGAAGAGAAGGAGTTGAGGGCTAAAGAGGTATGCGTCACCTTCTATCTCCTATGTTGCAAACTTGACCGGGGGACCCTCTCTTCGCTCTGATACTCGAATTGTGGTTCTGTCAGCGTGTCAACTCGACGCAAATGGTGGCTCTGGAGAGCGAGATCGCGAAATTGCAAAAGAGTCTAGAGAATGCGCGTATCTCTTATCAGTCTTTGCAGAAGCAGTACCAGGAGCAATGTGGTCTGTATTCTATTTATTGTCTTATCTTTGGCGTGATGTTCTAATTCATTTGCTCGACTAGCGGAATCCGAGCGCTATCGCAATACCCTTCGACGGCGTGACCAAGAGCTCAAGGACCTGCAAGACGCCACTGCATTGCAAGCCCTTGAAGCTCAAAAGTACTTGCGCGAGCATGATTCCTACGAGGAGCGCCTCACTCAGCTTTCGGCTGAACTTGCACATGCTCAACAAGCTCATGCACAACTGGATGAACAAAAACAGGAGAATTTGATGCTCAAGGAAACGATTGATAGGATGAGATTTGAGATGGACGAGATGAGGAACTTGGGTGCGGTTGGTGCTGGATACGGTGCGGGAAGTGGTGGCAGCAGCACCACGGGGAGCATGAGTAAGAGTTTAGGTGCGGAACTGTTGGGGAAGATGGGTGCCCAGTGGGGAATGGATGAAGAAGAAGAAGAAGAGCTGGACCTCGACGGCGAGGACCTCCAGGACACTGAGGGCGAGGAAGAAGACGTAATTCAGACCATCATTACTCGGAAGAAGCGAGTGCGTTAACCCTTTTCATACCTTGATTTTCTCCTGGCTTACATCTGTTGCAGAAAGTCGGGAGTCGAATGAAAGTGGAACCCCTCACGTTTGAGGAGACAAGGGAGTACGAAGACGCCTCAACTCAGTACTATGCGTCTGAACACACTGGAGTGCACGCAATTCAGACCGAGCCCGAGCTCCAAGTCCCCACTGCTACCCTTGCTACGCAAACCGACGAAACGCCTATTACCTCCTTCGCCGTACAAACTGAGTCTGAGGCTCTTCCGATTCCTCGAATCACCGCAAGCAACGAAGTTCAAACAGACGCTCCTGAACCAGAACGGGAACCATCTCGTTCGCCCTCCCCAGTCGAAGAGGACTCGCTTGCTTCATCCTCGTCTACTGTTCTCCCTCCCACCCCCAAGGGTAGACTCGCTCACAACGACCTACCTCCATCCTATACTCAAGTCGCTTCCTCCGACCCTCTGGAGACGCTTCACAAGTGGCATCACGGCCTCCAATTCCCAATAAGCGGGCTCGCCTCCGGCATCTCCGAAGATACTGCTGAGGAATGGCGTTCGCTCAAATCTGAGCTCGGTGTCGAGTGCGCAGTGATCGACCAGATTGTTGAAGCATCTGCAAAGACGGGTCCGAGACCCAGCTCGCAAAGGAACAAGTTTTACAACATCTACAATACCTACGTCTATGGTGATAAAAGTGGACCTGGGAGCGGGAACGGCGGGGGCTCGTTTGGTCTGAGTATTGCGAAACAACTCTTGTTCTGCATGGGCGCATCGGCGTGCATGTATCTCGTCATGGGACCCTATATCGCTGCGCAGTATATGCCTGTAGGCAGTGCGACGTATTACGATCGTGCTGCGTGGTCGAGCTTCAACACGATGCAGGCCTCCGGGGAGGGCTTTGGATACGATGGCACGTCCGCCTTGTGGAATATCGTGGGTAGAGTTGGATACGGGGCTGCGCGAATTGCGGGTGGATGGCCGACGTAAACGTCGAGCGCCGTGTCAACACGCATCGACAGTCCCCGTTATACCGATGTCGAGACGGTACTCCCCCCATTCCTTTCGCTGTGTTCATGCGGTCGCGCTTCCTAATCATGCTTGTCCATCTCCGGGTCCGTCCGCTCCTATTCGTTCGTTCACGCCTGACTCGTGTACTTGGCCACTATGTTATTCGCTTTTCTTCCATGCTGTTTCATATCCCAGGACTTGAGTCACATTTTTTGGCATATGGACACCTCCCTCTCCCATGTCTATCGCTCTTTTTCCTATATCATCTTATTCTGTCCAATGGCTATTTCCATCTCTCCTATTTTTTTCCTTCCGTGTTGTGTACGTTTTAGTGCTCTTGATGACTGCAACAAATATTCTTTCCTCCCTCCCCAATATCAGATGCACTTGATTTTGCCACGCCGTGTAAACAGACCAACGGATCTCTGTAAATAGTACAACTTACAGCACCATCGAATATCTATAAAGGATTCCCAACCCTCGGCCCTCAAAAAAAAATTTTTGAAGAAAAGATCGAACGGACTGGGCTTTGTCGGCGTCAGCAGGGAAACATCTATACGCATGAGATAGAGGTAGAGACCAAAAGAAGAGAGAAGGGAGAAGGACATGAGCGATGGAGTGGAACTTGTTCTATGCCGGTCTCTTGCCCAACCTTACCCAGGAGACAGGGAAAAGGAGCGAGAAGCAGGTCATCATGCGTACATGAAAGAAACCGACGAATGAAAGTGAGGAGAGATAGGAAGAAAAAAAGAGGGCGGGAGAAGGATTATGTTTGTATCAAGTTACAGCGATGTCAGCACCAGGTGCCACGTTAGGACATGATGATAGAATGGCCAGCATACGAAAACAAGGTTCGGGACCTGCTAGTATAGAACAATAGAGCATGCAAAGCAGGTGGAGGGGAGTGAGTAGACGATTGACGAAGCGTATATTGGCGCGCATCTAATTTTGAACAATGGTATGATGTGAGCCAAAGACCAAAAGGGAAGAGAATAGTGAAAACCGTTTTATTTTGGAATTGAAAATCAGGAAACTGTAATTTGAGTGCAGAGATGGCAACCAGTACCCATTGCAGTGGGGCGTCCGACAGCCCTTCATCTGTTCTGTCCACTGTCAAGGGCTGGCGGCGGCGGCGGCGACAGTGATGGTGGAGATGCGGTGGCAACTGCCACCGATGGCCGACGTCGCTTGAATTCGATCGGGGCTATCGCTTCTTCATCGCTCTCCCCATCGTCTTCTTCCTCATACACCTGGCTGGCGTTGGCGCGGAACGTCTCGAGTTCACGTCCCCCACATCCGTTGCCAAAGAAACTGGAATCTGAATCAAGATCCTCATATTCTTCCTCGCTGGTGTGGTTAAAATCCGACTCATAGGCGACGTGGTGAAGAGGGCTTGGGCTGGTCGCCGCCGACCGATGGTGTCGATTGGACACGAAATCTGAAGGGTTGGACATGTCGCAACAGATGTGTACAGATAGCCCAGGGTGTAATCGTTCCGGTTGCGGTTGTCGTAAAGCGGTGGAGGAATGGTTGATGACCTCCGTTGCCTGGCTGAGACCGAGGGGAAGATTCGAAACAAGGGTGGTGGGTTCTACACCACCAGCTCCTAGGAACATAGCGTCATCGTCCATGCCATCTTGTTCGCCGGAATTAAGGCTCGTCACGTCCTCCACATAGTTGACCGGCTCACCCCAACTTGATGCACGCCGTGCAGCGGTGAGAGCGCCAGGGCAGTGATATACACTTTGCGAGCATCCCTTTCCATGGTGTCGCAGTACCTCATCGCTCCTCCTCGCCATGATATCCATAGAAGGCGGACTACCCTCCTGGAAGATCGATACACCCGACGATGAGTCAAGTGGCGAAGAAGCCTGGGAGGCTGTTTTGTGAGACGAACCGTGGCGCCATATTGAAGAGAGAGAAAAGCGATGACGTGAGCGCTCGTCGTTTGGTAACGGGGTGCTTGATCTATCTCTTCCAGCACTGGAAGGCCGACTTTGGGTCCCCGTTGACCGCGAGGAATTCACAATAAATTGAGGATGGATTTCCCCGGATGGAACACGAGTTTCAGAACCGCGGTGGGCAGCCGTAAGCCGTACAGAGCTCGATGTTGCTTCTTGAGGGAAAGCATTTGCAGCAAACCTTGCCCATCTTTCAATGGAATTTTCTCTTGTCCGGTTCATGTCCGGCGTCGAGTCATTCCGTACAATGACTGAACGAGCAGTTCTCGAACTCTCCTTCTCATGCCCGTCAGAACCCGGTAAATGCGCAATAGCGCTTTTGTGACGTCCAATCGTAGGAAGTGAGTGAATACCAATGGTATTGGCACCATCGTCATTGCCATTTCGAACGCTTCGGCGGGAGGCACGGGGTGCACGAACAGTACGGAAGAGAGAGGAGATACGATTCGTGAGTCGTTTATGCCAACCCCAGGTGAACCTTGCCGTCGTCATCGCTGTCCGAGTTTCATTCTCAGTGACCATGACCATGTCATTTTTGCTGGGTGACGTCTGGCTGAGCCACTCGCCAGGATTCGGAATGTCGCTCAGAAACCAGGGGTAACGCTAAAGTGAGAATGAGTAAAAGCTCCGTTGAAGGAACGGAAAGCTGTTCACTTTGGCATCGTCTAGTGTGATGCGCTTTCTTACATCTTTCTGAAGGAACTTGTCAAGAAGGTTCATGACGATACTGCCTTCGTGCGTCTTGAGTGGGCGCCTACCTCCCGTCAGCTTACGATCGCTTCCCATATACTCATCTGGTTCCCAATCGTTGTTGCAGATCACGTGGTACAACACGTACTCGCTAGAATCGGGAGCCCGAAATGGAATGTGTCCGAATAAGAGGCAGTAGAGAGTAACGCCAAGGGCCCAGACGTCGATGGCTTGGGTGATGGGTTGGCGGTGGAGAACGGTGGGTGAACCCTTGATGGTGGAAGACGAATTGATGTGTGTAGCGGATTTATTGGAATGCAACGTAGTGGCGGTATTGGATGCCGAAATGATCGGTGAAGGCTCAGTGCTAGTGTACTCCGCGATCACCTCAGGGGCAAGGAAAGGAGGAGTACCGGCACGCTTTGAGAGGTCCGAATCATCTAGAAGGATGGGGTCGTTTGGGTCATCAAGTGCGACTTGACCGCGTCCCGCAGCGGCCAAGCGCTGCGCGTAGGAAAAGTGGGAAACTCCAAAATCTGTTATCTTGACCATTTGGCGATCCACGGTCCAAAGGAGGTTTGCAGGTTTTATGTCACGGTGAATAATTCCCTGATAATGTACTAGATAATGGGAGCGGCGAAAAAATAGTGAGTGATGGATACATGTGGAATGAAGACACCCACGCACAATATTCTAGACCAAGAATAACGTCACGACAGATTCGTCGGCACTGATCAACCTGCAAAATTGGCTGATGTTGCTCGTTGCGCCACTTGATTTCTCCGCCACCAAGATATTCCATGACTAAAGATAAGCTGTGAGTGCGTGGAACCTGGATAAGGACGGTCCATCCTATCATACCGTATCCCGAGCTGCAACCACGGGGTCATAATTCCTCGATTGAGATACTCGCCCATGGCACGAAGTCAGGAAGCAGATATGAAGGAGAATTCGCAGTAGAGGGAGGGGTATGCTTACCCATGTAAATCCTATCATTGAGCTTGTCGTCGATGACCTCGAGGAGACGGACGATGTGACCGTGACGACATTTTTTCATGATGGCGATTTCCTTGCGTATCTTTTGCTCGAGGCTGCCAAGCTTGTCAGTCAGAGGGGTATGGGGAGAGGTCGGGAGGTTCCTCCGACGAAGAAGATTCATCTTCTCGGCACGTGGATTATTACGTTTGACGACCTTTATTGCCTGGTAGGTGTTGGAAAGCAGTTGTGAGGGGATGAACAGCGAGCGAGGGATAGGGAAGGACTGACCACCTCACGCCGATTGCTTGAGAGGTCCCAACAGACCCATACCTCGCCATGTTGGCCTTTGCCGACTCGGTGGCTGCGCAGGTATTGGTTGACTCTCGGTCGTCTGTCATCGCTGTATCGAATGTGCAGTTCCTTGGTCATTCGGACGGAGCCAGGAGGATCAAAGGGCTGAGCCGGCTCGCCGGCGGGGGCAGTGTCGAGTGAATCGGGGTCGGTGATCATCGCGACGTGGGAGACATGAATAACTGTGAGGAGCAGGCAGTCGGATAATAAGGAGGGGAGTATGACTGGGTTGGAAGATGGGGACGGTAGTAGTAGAAAGCAGCGTCGAGCGGAAGACGGCTTTGGAGGTCAAGCTAGGTCAGCGGTAGGACTCCGGACACTGCCTAATAATAGGGCTTGTTGGATCTACATATTCATACAAATCGCCAAATGACACGGTGATCAAGCACTCCCCCTCGCCTACGCTTGCTTTGCGTTCTCCTGCCGCTCGCTTACCCTACATACACACTTGTCCTCCTCTTTCACGTTCTTCATCACCTGGGCATCAGGCGTCAGCAAACGGTGTCCCGGGTCGCCGTGTGTTTTTAGATTTGGGGACCTCTCCAACTCCCAAGCGAACGCTCGAAGCCACACATCAGCCTTGGAATGGGAATGGTGTGAGGAAGCCGCGATGGGGTGTCTTCGAAAAGGGACCGCATCAAACTATAACGTAGGAACAGGAATCGGCTCCCTCACAGCGTCCCGAGTGAGGTGATAGTCCCAGATCTACGTTCACACGACCGCGCATCAATGCAACGACGCACCGACTCAACATGCCGACCACATCCCTGTACAAAAGAGACCAAAATTAGTACGGACCATGTCAAACAAGTATCGGGAAGCGTGAACGATCAGGCGTGGGTGTGCGCCAGAGATAAAGTGGACATCCGCGGACGCTTCACGACGGTAAGATAGGACAGATCGATAAATCCGTGCTTGGCCCACCATCGGTGGAGGCGTGGATGAATCACAGATGGCGACCGGACGTTACAAAACATCACCAAGGGAACACATACGCACCCTCCAGGTGGTCTTGCCGCATTTGTCGCATATGACAGTAAAACATGGGTTGACGAGAACGGGGGCGTCGACCACAGCCATGGGCGGGTGTCTTTGTGAGGTAGGTTAAGGTAATAAAGTCTGTGTATCCTGAACCTAGAATGACGTGTCAATGCCTGTGCAAACGCGAGAAGCCGAGATAAGTTAGTACAGACTGCGGGTCATAACGGCAGGAGATGATGGGCACTGTACCTGCTCTGGCGGGGATACGGTTGTAGGGTAGGGACATTCAGGAGCGGGGGTGACACTTTATATCGGCGGCGCGCTCGCGGAGATTCCCAATCGGACATGCACTCAAATGTACTCCCCCTTGCACACCCTCCGCCGGGACGCTCTCGTCTGATTGTCCGTCTCTTCGTGGGAGGACATCGCCAGGGCGGGGGAAGTTGCATAACCGGATATCGTTTTCATTTGGTTTTGGTCTAGGTCGTCACCATACATTCGCTTTCGTGTTTCGCATAGCCCGTTCCCACTCTCCTCCTGCCCTTCCCCGTCATCTCTTCGGCGCCTCGTCCGCCACCTCCTCTGCAAATGGCGGGGCTGTGTGCCGCCGGCCCCTTGCGAGGGAGGGACAATGCCAACGCACCAACACGACTCTGAAACACTTTGCTCAGAACTTCTTCTTCCCACCCACTTCCCCGTCGTCATTTGCCTTCAGAAGGGCCTTCATTCGCTTCGCCACGGGCATCAGCACATTGCACGACCGACAATCCGACGCCCCCGCCACCATATGAAAAGGGACGACACCATACATTCGGAGTGTGAACGAACGTGCCGAGAGGAACAACTCAGGTTCGGGCTTATCCCATTTCGCCACGTCCCCCAGGTGTCCCTGGATTGCCTCGTCGAGAAATCCCGTTTGGCAGTCGCAGATGCGTTCCGCGTAAAGGCTTCGATCCCACCGTTCAGTCAAGCAGGGCACCTTCTGCCCGCATCGCCAATGGGGCTTGTAGCCTTGACCACTCGGTTCGTCGTTCGCCATCGTCCTGGTGAACTGTCCTTCCCAACTAATCTTAGAATAGGTGACATATGCATATGCCCTGAGCGTCTAGGGTCTCGATAACGGCATTGGGATACGATGCCCAGTCAAGACGCATTCCTGCAGCTGCCATCTTTTGATATGCTATCGAAGTGAAGCACTCCGCCACTCCGAGTAACTCGCATTCGAATTGAGACGGTGGGCTCGTTGTCGTTGAAATAAAGCCAATAGCGTGGGGTCATCCGAACACGTCCTGCGTCGACCCCGGCATAACCACGCACCGTCCGAAATGAGCCGATGGAGCGATATGGTTTCTCCGACTGTGGATCGTCAGCTACTTGCAGGTATAGTATATAGTATTTTGGCTTCCGTTTCCTTGCAGTCTAGTTTCCAATGGTTTTCCTCGACAATGTAGAACTTAACTCCCTTGGGGATTGTCTCTATTTCTGACATACTAGAGTCTGGAGTCTGAGCTGTCCCTTTCATCAGAGCTATTTACAAACTTATCGATCACTTTGCAGAACCGTGTGTCATTATACTGTCTCGCCAAGGTTTGAGTCCCATGATATATGAACACCTTGGTGATCTAATCCAGTCTAACGGCTTGGGGTATTGACACCCACCTCTTAGCCCATGTCCTGCGATCCAACCTCCGTCGTCTCTAGTCAACCTCACCATGCTTTCATTTGTACATGTACTCCTGTGATACAACGATCCCTTGCTTAACTTTCGAGGTACCGTCCGTCGGTGCGTACCGCAGGGTCTCCTTAAGAGCTGAAACAGCCAAGATGGTTGCGGTTCCCTTTGAGGGAACTTCAGGTGAACCGGCAGGAGCGAGATGGGAAATGAAAGGAAATACACCGTCACCCTAGCTTCCCCTCGAGGAAGGCAAGCACGTCTTGGAATGGGAATTACGACACAAGCTTGAGTATCGCAATGTGGGCTACGATAACAAGTGCGTCGTCACCGTCACCGTCGGCTGTTTCAACACGACGGACTTCGTCTCGTTCACGGTCCGCGGGACCAGAACGGTTTCAACCTCACTTGGGGGTCAGTTTGAGATCGCTCGTTGTCTTGAGGAAGAGACGTTCGTGTAATATATATTTTCACGTGGGGGTCACTTTTTCCCTTTCTTTCTATTTCTACGATCCTCGTCCGTTCACACCGTTATCAAGGTTATCCCCTGATTGATGGCCCATTATCACCGGTCTCGCCATTTGTTTCTTCCCTCGCTGTGGAGCGAGATGGGCAGAGATAGATCTGCATCCTGTGCGGAATTGCAGCCAAGGGTGGCATGTTACCTGTTCCACGGGTCCTTGGGCCTTGTGACCCACCTGACGTCCGACAGCCGGATGAGCGTCGTGTGGGTGGCTCTCGAGCTATTCTTATACTTTTTGCTAGACAGACATTCACTCCTTCGCGGGAAACGTATCTCAGGCAGGAAAAGAATGAAATAAAACAAGGTAAATAAAGGGGTCGGATACGATACGCCACGTAAACGCACGGGATGGATGGGGCCGAGCCAAAAGACCGAAGTGTACCTAAATACGACCTAATGTGATGCCCATTTGTTCAAAACAACGTCGTTTGACCGAACGCGAATGATACACTGCCAAATGGGCCTCGGGAAAGCGGAAGGAAAAACAAGAGGAACGAAGGCTGTCAGGAAAGATAAGAATAAGAATGATACGACATGCCCGGTCCACGTTGGACCCGAGGACAAGAAAAGGCGTGAATTCTGGAAGAGCTGGGTCTGTTCGCGGCGTTTCAAAACGCGTGTTTCGAACGACGAGTCAGGATTCCGGTGCTCGTGTACCCGACCAGCGAGTTTCAGGGTGCACACGTTCGAAGACTCGCACGTCGACGCTCCGACCTGACGAGTTCCACCCCGCCAGAAGGAGAGATCGAGCGGGACGGTCCATCCCGTCGTAAAGGATATACCACCGGGCATTGCTGATAAACCGCTGTTTCTCGTAGGAGGCAAGTCAAACCCTCCAGTGCTTACCGCATCGATGAGTGGCGAGTCCGTCCGACAATGTAAAGTGGCAGAACACGAACGTCTGGATTCTCGCTCTCAGCTACTATCCAAGCTTGGTGGTATCTTACATTGTGTGGTGAGCACGACCTTTCTTCTATTCCTCCGTTCACTGAGTCACGGCAGCTACTTCCCGCCTCACTCCTTTAACAAGACTCCTCTAAGTCGTCTCAGTGATTCGTCGACTTGTTCTGGTGTGGAAAGGGAGAATGCCGCTCTTACGTAGGCTGTTTTGCGTCCGTCCGGGAAGAAAACGGTACCAGGTAGGGCGAGCACGCCAGCCTCGAACGCCTTCGTCTGAACCAATTCCTTTGAATCGCCTCCTTCGTTGGAGTCTGAGTTGATGAGGAGCTTGAACCTGCGTGAATGCGCAACCCATCAATACACGATCTTTGAGCCCTATACCTCCAATGAGAGCAAGACCCAAGGCCCGAAGGACATGCAGCATGTCGCCCTGCATAGGAATTGCCTCGTGGAATCTGCCCACGACATGTGAATGAATGCTCGAACTGAGGAGACCCACCAGAAGAACAGTCCAGCCTCCGGTGTCCTCCATTCTGCAAGACCTCCCAGATGAGTCTGCATTGCTTTCTCGAATGTGTCCCTCTTTTCTCTGTAGAACTTGGCCACAGCCTCCGTGTGTGTGAAGAAACCTTGATGTCCCCATTTCTCCGCCAGTGCTAGTATAACGGCCTGTGCAAAGGAAGAGCCCTGAAGATTGGCAAAACTAGTCTGAAACCAGGGACGTCAGACATGTCATCCACACCGTGCCGACATAGCAGGTCAGCAAATAGGAACATACATGGAGATCGACAGCATCGACGATTGGCCTTGGACCCGACGCAAAACCCACTCGCATGCCCGCCGAAAGAATCTTGGAGAAGCTGTCAAAACGGATCACACGACCCAGCTGGGGCGTCTCGAGCTCCAATTTGAAGTACGAAGGTGGCCGATCAGCCTCGCCAAAGTATAGGTAATAGTATGGATCATCTGGGTCAACAACTCTTATCAGGTCTATGGGCCAAGGGAAGCGAGCGAGTGGGTTGATTGCAAACCTTCGAGAATCAGAAAGTTGTACTCTTGGGCTAGTTGAAGTACTTCTCTCCTGCGCTCGATTGCGGCAGTCATACCAGTTGGGTTGCAGCCATACTATTGTTGTCTTCACATCACAGCGTGATCGATCAAGTCATTATCAACGTACTGGGACCGTGTAAAAAGCCTTGGGCTTTTGTTTCCCCTCTGGCCAGTTTTCGAGGATTGAGCGAAGGTGACTTGTGGAGACGCCCTTTTCATCCGTGGCAACCTCTGCTAAAGGGTTTAGAGGCTGTGACCCAGGATCCAGACCAGACGAGTCTGACCAACAAGTTCACAGTGGAGAGATCTCAAAATAGGGAGAACACCACTGGTGAGAAAAATCGGCTCAGTGACAAGATGCACTGCCAACGGAATATTTACGCGTAAACTGGTGCCTCGATCAATATGGGCTCTCCAGGATTTATGATCGCTTGGAATACCTGGATAAAATTGGTAAGCACAGCTTAGTCGGAGTGAGGTGCACTGACTTTAGAAATCACATCCTGGGATCCATTCCCGATCGTGAGTCTCCACCCTTCAGTGAGTTTTCTGCCATGAGCGTGCTCCTGCAAACCAGCAAGCCAGTCCACCAGACGGGGAAGCCCTGCTGTCGGACCATACTGCAGTCCTGCAGCGAGGTCTGCACCCGTGAGGGAGACCGGAATCGACTGGGAAGAGTAAGAGAGATCGGTGATCGTGAAGGAGAACGATTGGAAGGGGAACATGGTATCATTTGGTTTCCCTGCCAGTAGGGAGATCACACCGGGTTTACTTTCCAGGGGGTAGAGTCCACGAACTATCAGACCGTCAGCTGTTCGTCCCTGTCAATGGGAAATGGGGAGTGACTCGCTTGGGTTGGGCTTTCTTTCCTTTGCAGCATTGGACAAGAAAAGGTCGTAGAATTCTGGAGGTAGGTGCTCCGGGGTCTTGGTTGTCGGGGCCGCGTTGTCGATAGACATTCGATATGAAAGAGAGTTATGATCGTGTTCCGAAATTTGAGAGATTGTCCCACGAAGACAAATCTTAGCTAACTGGTCTCAAGTCCTGAGAGACGATGGGGAGTAGCTAGTCTTTTTATCTAGAACCCGAGTGGGCGAAGTGGTCGCACCATACAGGAACTGGGCTTCGCACCTTCTGCTTATCTCGCATATCCCGCGCATTCCGCGTATCTGAAAACCCAACGGCTATCATTACGAAAAGTAAGTGCATCTTCCGCGTACCAGCTGGCGCTGATTGTGGGGGGAAAGTCCCCACATCCCCCCATAGGCGATGCACTCTGTTCTTGGATCCGACCAGTCTTGCTCGTGGACTGCATAGCACACGTTGAGTCTATCTTATTTTAGTATGGATGTGTGCTACCTTGATCCTAGGACAAAGTGCTGTGTTTAACATACGGGCCTAGACTCGTTTCTCCTCGTGGGGGTGCTCGTGCTGCATTCGTCCCCATCGTTCCACAGTGCCCTCCGATCAGTTCGGCTTGATGTGTCCTCTGCCTGCTATAACGCGAGTTTCACTGTCGGCAATCGAGTGAGTTCGATTGCTATGGTAGAGTCAACATTCGACCTGAGCTCTCATTTTAAATCACCACGACCGACCTACAGGGTGGGTTTCAGACTCACAAAGGTCCCAATCTAGGGCTACCATCGGGCAGCTTCTTCCATGTCAGCCCGACTGATGGCAGTGAGAATCCGGTCCCTAGACTCTCCCCTTGGAGGCTCAGCCTGGGCACCTTGACATGGTCCGGACAGAACCTGTGACCAGCAAGCATCACCAACGGAACTCGGGACATATCATGCTCAAGTCGTTTGGTGTCAAATAGCATGACAACAAAGAGGTCATATTTCGGATATGCAAGTGTTCTCGTGAGACCTGGAGAAAAGGGCGTTGAGAGCACATTGTCCCTGCGCACTCCGTCAGAGCGATGACAACGCGGGAATCTCTGTTTACTCCAGGTCAGCTTAGTGGTAACCGATGACCGGGACCGGTCAACCAGCCTGTCTCCAAAATTAGCTGACGCTGTGTCATGACCACGGAACGCGGGATGATGGGATCCACAAGGGACTCGGAGATCTGGCTAATGTTAGAACGTGTTCAGCTAGTTCACGAACGTCACATCAAGAGCCTTCCGTGGTCGCCAACGACAGTTTTACTAAAGCAACACTCCACGTCGTCGACCGAGTTCGCACACGTACTCTGATAACTTGCCGGGGCTTTGTGGGTTGGAACCGTCAATGGCCAGAACACCCACCCACTTTGTATCGATGGCGTCTAATAATGATTTTTGTGTTCAGGCATCAGACACTGGGTATCGCCTTCTATGCACAGGTTCATTATCGGACACTTGATTGTCAAGTCAGGTGTATTACAGGCCAATGCCGCAGCTGCAAGGCCAACACCTTATCGTGCAAGTGGTCTGCGAGATCAGTTCCTGACGTGATCTAACAACGGCTGATACTGTGGTTCCGTCCCCGAGGACGTCAAGGCCCAATCAGATGAGAGCCTAGAGGTATGTCTCGTCTCTTTGCCTCGTATGCGCTCCAAGTTGGGCAACTTGTAAGCTAGAAGTCGACATGTGAGAGGAAACGCCATTAGCCTCTATGGCCTGGGGAGATCAGTCAAGCGCATCGCTCAAGTGTGCCCGTCTCGCACGACTTTGTGACCTGCTTGTGAGTGATTCAGAAATCCTTGGATCCTGTAAGGCTCACCAGCAGTCATCGTCCATGGCAGAGGAGCAAGACAGCTCTTCACAAGTTCCGACCGTGTCCCTGTACAACGGGGCTCGTCGGCCGTGGCATCCGGTGACCCGACGAGTCGTTCTGTGAGAGACACGTACCGGTGTGAGGACACTCGTCCGTGTCAGTGGCTGTATAAGGAAGCGATGCTCTTAGGATGACCTCGGGGAAGACCAGCGCAGGCTGCTCGGAGCGGAGTTCGGATGCTCTCGGGTCAGTTCCGGCACTTCATGACGAACGCGCTCAACGTTCCTCGTAATATCGCCTAATCGTCGACGGGCGTGAGGGGGCTGTTGTTCATGTCCGCCTTATTCGCCAGAGCCTTCTCTTTCGAACAGTAGGAGCGTCCACTTTGCACGCCTTTCTATTATGTTTTCTAGGAATTCTACACCGGCGTTCTTTCGCACTTTCTCTGAACACGTCACACCTTTACTGACCCCAGACGGCGTGTCTCTTTACATCACCATCCGTTCCTCCCTCTCGCACGGTCATCTCCTTGGTCAGCCCCCTTACCAATGGTGTCTTTCTAGTATGCCTGTGTCTCAACTTGAACGCCACTCAAGTCAATGGACACGCTTCAACGTTCAGATTTATCCCCTGGCGTTCATCTTTGCCAACTCGGACTTCGGTCCCTGCCTCGTGTTCACAGGAAGTGCGCCATTCGTCATGCGTTAGTCAGTGCGCTCGGTCAATAGCCATGTTACTCCTCGACACACATTCCTTTCTTGAACTGCTCCACAAAACTTCTCCCAGTCTTCTCGTTCCCATGTGCTCCAATTTTGTTCCAATTACCCCACGATGACGGGTCGCTTGCCATTGCTGTCCGTCGCCACCTGTCACACGACGGCTTGGTCGGATCCTTGGTTTTGCTGACCCCGATCTGTGCCCATCTGTGCATTCCTTCACCTCTCCATGCTGTGCCTGGGCCATACAGGAGGGTGCGTAGGTAGGTGGACAAAGCAGTCTGTGCTGTGTCTAACATTCTAATTATGCTCCATTTAGAGGGAGGCTGTTGCCCTGAGCCACACGGACAAATGATCCAGACCATGATTCCCGGACAGTCTGCGTGCTTCTTTCCACTTTTCCTCACGCCCCATCGCAGCACGGACAACACGAGGTTTTAATACTTGAAAAATGGCATTGACCGGCCGAGGCAATGCACTCGTCAGTATATAAGCAAAGCTTGTATTCCCCGTTATCTCTTCACCAGACGCCTTTTCGACGCCAACTCAACATCATCTTTACGATGCCTACACAACATCTCGCTCTCATTCTTCCATCGAGACAAGCTCCTTTCGCACTAGGTGTCCGCGAAATCAATGAACCCGGACCAGGCGAAGTTCTCGTCCGAGTCAAGGCCACTGCTCTCAACCCGAGCGACGCCAAGGTCCAGAAGCGAGGAATCTATGTCTCCAAGTACCCAGCTGTCCTGGGCAGCGATGGCGCCGGTGTTGTAGAGAGAGTAGGGGAGGGAGTGACCAGGTTTGATCCTGGGGACGACGTGTAAGGACCCATCAGTGTGGTTCGATGTGAACGTGAGATTGATCTTATCTTGCGTCTTGACACAGATTCTTCCACGGCGCATATGACGATAATGACTTGTCGACGTTCCAACAATACTGCATTGCTGTCGTCGACTTTGCGTCCAAGGTAGGTAGAGACCGGACGTGTGCGAGACGGTGGCTCTGACGCTACATGCAGATTCCAGATAACTTGTCGTACGAGCAGGCAGCGACACTGCCACTTGGACTGGGAACTGCGGCCTTCGGGCTGTACGGACGGTCTAACGGCATCGGCCTCGTGCCCCCATGGAAGCACGGCGCAGGCAAGTATAGGAACATGCCTATCATAATATTCGGTGGCTCAGGATCTGTGGGCAATTACGGTAGGCGCAGCTTATATCAAGGGTTGCATGACGGCGTTCCTGACACGTCTTACTCAGTTATTCAACTGGCCAAGATGTCTGGCTTCTCTCCCATCATCACAACCTCCGCACTAAAGCACACTGAATACTTAAAGGGACTCGGCGCGACGCACGTGATCGACCGTTATCTCCCATTCAGTGGACTGCAGCAGGCTGTGGCGCGGATCACGTCTGCACCGATAAACGTGATCTATGATACAGTTTCGATCAGAGAGACGCAAGAGGGAGCATGGGCACTGCTTGCGCCACAAGGACGGCTCGTCCTGACGCTCCCTTCGGTGATCGATAGACATCCCAACGATCGGCGGGAAATCGTGCTCACCAACGGAAACCCACACTTGGAGGAGAACTGGGAGACAGGAAGACAATTATGGATGCACCTCAACCGATGGCTCGAGAACGGTGACATACGGGTAAGCGCAAACGGTATCGGGCGAGGCATGATGCTGACAAGGGGCCGTCGTGCAGCCGAACCAAGTCGAAGTGATCTCAGGAGGACTGAAAGGAATTGGGCCCGGACTTGAAAGGTTTGGCGGGGGACGAATCGACGGGGTGAAGCTGGTTGCCCGCCCACAAGAAACAGAAAGGTAGAAGGCGCTTAGTCGTGCATGTTTGTTTTCAGATAGAGGTCTCATCTTATTCTTTTTTTTTTTCTTGTTCAGTGACTGTGCGATAATGTCACCTGCGTATGCTCATGTGGTCAGAGAGCTCAGGAGGACACCGTCGATGCGATCCATTCGACTGAGGATGGCAACCCGGTTCTTGCGTGCCTTCGTCATGGCACGACATGACGCAGATCAACGGTCGGAGATGGAATTCGGGGGGTGGCCAATTAGTAAATAACATCATATGATGTAGTACAAACGCGAAAGGACCACCTAACTTATACATTCTCCTTCATCATGTCATCTCAGAAACAGAAAGCGCTCTTCTTGGAATCAAAGCAGGGCAAGTTTGTTGTCAGTGAGCGTGATGTCCCGACTCCCGGAAAGGGCCAGCTCCTCGTCAAAATCTACGCAGCCGCCCTTAATCCCATTGACTATAAGGTACAGCAGACAGGGGTATTCATCGAAGACTATCCTGCCGTCCTCGGTGTCGATATGGCAGGCGTCGTCCAGGGTGTGGGCGAGGGCGTTCAAGCGTTCGCCAAAGGCGACAAGGCGTATGTCTAATTTCACTCCGGAGTCTGACACACCCCCTTTCTTATGGTACCCGCACGCGCAGCTTCTCACACGGGAGCTTCGACAACGACCAGTCCAGCTTCCAACAGTACGCCGTCGCGGTCGCCGACTTTACCGCAAAAGTGCGCCCTTGTACGGAGACATTCTCCATGACGTCAACAATTTCGTAGATCCCCCCTAACCTTGACTATGATCACGCGGCTACTGTTCCGCTCGGTTTCGACACAGCTTCGGTCGGCCTGTATTCTGAACAGCTCGGTGCCGGGCTCGTCCCGCCTTGGGCCGAAGGCGGTCGAGGCAAGTATGCTGGTAAGCCCATCTTGATCTTGGGCGGCTCCTCGTCTGTTGGCATGTATGGTGAGTGCACAGGGCAGGTAGCAGCCCCGTGGACACCTTGACACCTCTTCACAGCTGTCCAGCTCGCCAGGTTGTCTGGATTCTCTCCTATCATTACGACCGCGAGTCTCACCCATCAGGCCGAACTTGAAGCCCTCGGGGCCACGAACGTCATTGACAGACATCTCCCCGCGAACGAGTTCACCGCGGCCGTGCACAGGGTCACTCAACAGCCTCTCGAGATCGTTTATGACACCATTTCTCGGAAAGAGACACAGCGGGCGGCCTGGGCCGTTGTCGCTCGGGGTGGAACCCTAGTTCTAACCCTACGGCCTATAGTCCAGGAGGACGAAGGAAGGGGCCGTTCCGTCATTTCCACTTATGGCAGCCCCCATGCCGACCCTAATCAGTCCCTGTGCCGTGGATCTTGGAGCATCCTTGGAAAGTGGCTGCAAGATGGTAGTATCAAGGTACGAAAAATCCTATAGGACAAATGGAAGACTGGCTAGAACGTCTCCTTAGCCCAACAACTTCCAAGTCTTGCCGAACGGACTTGACGGAATTCCTGCTGGCCTCGAGCGATTGAAGGCAGAGGAAATCAGCGGAATGAAGCTTGTTGCCCATCCTCTAGATACAGCGTAAAGCCATGCACAGGTACTTTAAGTTATTTCGACTTTAGCCTGGTGGGTGTATGAATAGTAGTGTTGCTGTCTGCAGGCCAGTCTCGAGAATTAGTCACGAATCCACTTCTTACGAATGTAGGTTTCCGAGCGTGTATTCATTTGAATGAATCGATGCCTCTTTAGCTACTCACGAGCGTCAACGGAGGTAGTTGACGAATGAAATCAAGCCTAACAGAGTGATTGAATTCCATGCCACTCAAGTTCCTGGAGCGGAAAGAAGGCGACAGGGGAATGGAACCGTGACCACCCCGACCATGAAATGGTGGAATAGATGAACAGGTCGCCGAGAATTAATACCACTCAGCCACGCATCAGTTGATGGCAAACTCAAAGCCTAGAACCGATTCAAGGGCAGCGCGAGTCTATCGACGCATCAGTGAGCTCTACGGATCTAGATGGCGACCGACCAACTGAACGGGAACCCTCGATATGCTCATGTTATTGGCCACCTTTTTAGATGTGATCGATCGCATGCGACGAGTCTGGACTCGCTCGCTTTTGTAAATCCCTCGGGATGCGGGTTCGCAAAAAGAAGAGGAGGAGGAAATGGACCAGTGTTGCGAGTCACGCGTGCATTTGAAATCCGAGTCGGTGAGAATGGCTGTGTTGTGGGTTATTAAAACGTAGATTTGCGAGAGGAACATCGTCTGCCTCCGATTTGGACCAAGACGTCACATAAGCACGTTAGCATAGCAGGGTGGAGCTACTTGGCACACCCGAGTCCCAGATCGACGGAAAGAGAGACTGGCGCCGCGCACCACGAGTCAAACTGGAGCAGGAACCCGAGCCTTTGGGTGTTTCGGACACGTTGGAACGTACGAGTGTGTGACCCCCTCAGGGTAAGGGTGCCGACGACGACAACCAGTGCTCGCCAGGTAGGTTCTCGCCCTGCGGCCCTTGCACTGATGCAGATGTTGTATGTCGACTGATTCTTCGTTTAGCACCGATCCCAGGAATCCACGATGAGAGGCTTTTGGCGACCATCTGTTGCGTGTACATTGATAGTATCTAGGATTTGGAATCGAATGAAATGAATGGAAGTCGTTTATAATTGAATCCGTCGGACGCATCATGAGATTATGGCATCTTTGGTTCATTCCAGGTGTAATGACAGTGATTCTGGTCGTCGCACGTCGAGTCTTGGGGACGTTCCCAGATCGCAATATATCCTCGAGTGGGGCGCGGGCCCACATAGAAGAAGTTGGTGACATGTATCGTTGGAGATATACCTCGGTGACGTTTTGCCGTTGTTGGAATGAACAAACGATTCACGACGTTCTTGTCGTCACCCAGAGACGTCGCTCGTCGTAAGCCTGCTCCGATGGACGCAAAACTCTTACCGTTTTGTTTGACCTTTGTTTTGCATCAGGATAGGTATCCTGCACCTGTGATCTGGCGCGTCGGGGACGATAAACTCAAAGTCGTTGCGTGCCGCGCCATTCCAAGGGAATCACCACAAGTCGACGAGTGAAGGAGCGACGTATCGTGGATAAAGTATGCACGGTGTAAACCGAACCCGCCAAATCCAAGAATGGTGCACAAGAGAACAAACGTGTGATGTGCTTGACAGCTTTTCCCTGTGCACGATCTGCTCGGGTTGTCGTTGGTCGTTCGCTGCACCATAACATATGTGGCCACTATTGCCTCAGACCACGTCAAGCAATGCAGTTAGACGAGGTTGACCTCTGTAATGTCACCCCTGTGAATGTGATCTCCGTAGCGGCAGCTGCAACGTCTTGATTGCGCACCCTCAGCGCCATCTAGTTATTGAGGACCGCCCCCACGTTCTTATGCAAATGTTGTAGATGTACCCCATGGGAATCCAGGAGCGATCTCGGGTGATGCTTGGTAGTCAAAACTTGAAGAATAACTGCTGTATAGCTGTCGACATCCATGTTCCGTTCGGCCCATCATTCTTTGCCAGTCGAGCGGCGTCGCAGGAGGGCAGTCTCAAAGGTATACTGTAAGGATCCAGCAAAAATTAAAGAATGGGCGAGAATTACCTACGGATCATGACTACAGACGCAAGAGATTCGACGCACCCACTCACATCCGTATTTGGAGTCCCCATGCTCAGTGTGAGCTCATCCAACGAAAGGAGACCAAAGTAAGCGAGTACCCATGGAACTTGCAAACGTGTCTGTAAGACAAGTACTTGTCAGATGCAGTATTTATCAGGCAGTGACATCTAATTGCTATTGAAGGTTAGCCAACACACCAACATGAGCCAACAGCTGTTGACGGGATGTCGTTGCGACGTAACGGCAAACTTCAAGAACTAAGGTAGGAATGCACGCAGTCACTTACCTTGCTAGACGTGTCTGACCGGTCTGTTGCACCAGAAACAGGACATCGTGGGCCTGCCACACAGGAAGACCCTGACCCTGCCCTGGTCAAAGGAAATATCAACCATGCTGAAGCCTGTCCTCAGCCTGTTCAGAAGGATGTTCAACACTCAGCCGGCGTTGACAGGAAAGGAGTGGAATTAAGTGACACGCCTGTCGCAATACCGCCGAAGAAGACCTGAATCCAGGATCCCTATGTACTAGGGAAAAACGCTTCAACCTGGCGACAACGCTTCTCCAGGCCAGCAGCATCGAGGATCGTGGACCAAGAAGCACATATCGGTGGCTGAAACGCATCGTCTCGTACTTTGACGCGGTATAAATGCCAGAAGACGCCAGAACCGCAAAAATCCGGTATGGAGTATTCGATCTTCACATCGACGTACTAAGAGGGCAGAGAACCATTTCGATGGGATAGAAAGTAAAGCGGTACGTTTCAAGATGCTGACCGTAGTGCTGGCACAACTGTGCATGGCGCACTCGTTGACATGGCCAGCTACTCCCGTGCTAAAGATGGTTAGGGGTGACAACGCATGGAGGCTGGTCCTGATCCTGTTGGCCTGAAGGCGTGGACGAACCGGTCAGGGTAGTGGGACCAACATCGTGATGACGGATCACATTACGGGCCAGGATGCAAGCATACGGACTGCAATGCGAAAACACAAAAATGTGCATACGAGGAAAGCAAGAAAAAGAACGAATACATGAAACCGCGGACAAGCAGCTGGCGTGAGAAGAGTCGGGGTGTCGACTTTTTGGGGCATGTATCTGCTACAAGTACAAACACTAATACAATCGTAACAACTAAAGCTGAGACTGCAAAGGGACTAGTGCTCTCAAGGAGGGAGGATTGAGTACACCAAATACGGAGTGCCAGTAATGAATCCGTGGCAATATGGGAACTCCTAGTAATACCTATATCTGAAACCCATTCCAAGCCTGGGAGTGCAGCTCTGCCCCGGGAGCCGTCTTTGGACTTCAATGCAAAGGTTTCCATCCTGTCCGAAACGCGCGCGTACCGTCGACATATCGACATCGCCAGCTGTAAACCGAATTTGCCATTCGTAGTGGCCTGGGAGTCGATCAACGGATGAGCCTCGAAACAGAAAGCTCTTTACTCACAATCACGCTCCATATGCCAAGCGTCCGCAACCACATCCAACCTATCACCTTTCTTCGCTGCCACTGTGACCATCTCTGGTTGGATGACACGTGGGAGGGTGACAGAGAGTGTGTGATTCGTGGTCGTGCTCTGCACTACCATGGGAGGGCAAGAGTCCGGTGCAGGGGAACGCCTCAGGCGATCCGTTGGCGACGGCGAGAGCAAGCTTCCGGGAGTAGATGAAGAAGTGCTACAATCTGCAGAGTTGATGCTACACATCGAGGTGACGCTGCATGCAGAACTGGCGCTGCCAGATGGCGGGGTGGTGGAGGGAGCGATCGATGGGCAGGGAGACGCGCAGGAGAAGCGGCACTTGTCCCGCTTCGGTTCGCTTGACCTCGTGCGCTGATTTCTAGTCGAAGAGCGCGAGGAACGCCTGCTGAGAGAACAGTTCGACATATCAAGGGAAGACATAGCGCTCTGACTGTCGCTAGTGGATTCCTGGGGGGGTGCGCTGGGGTCTAGAGTAGCCTCGGTCTTAAGTAACATGTCGAGGGCGCTATGCGAGAGAGATGACGTCGGAAAGGTAGTGGACATCGACAAAAATGCTGAGTCGAAAGTCTCATTATGCGGCTTGCGCCCAGATAAATTGCCACGGGGAGAATGCGGGGTTTCCGCATTGTATGACAGAAGAGATTCAACCTCGCAATTCAGGTTGTTTTGGACTGCGGAGCGAGGAGAATAGAGACTGATGCTACGGCCGCGAGGCGACTCTGACATGAAATTTGTCAACCACAAACGCAGATACCGAGGGAATGAAACCAAAAATGCAGTTTTTGTCTCGTTGAATTAATAGCAATGGGAGGTGTTGTGGCGACTCACCACCCGCGCTTTGATTGGCCAGTCGCCATGTAAGAGAAGCTTGGTGGAGCTCGGTGTTTGTGATGGAGGCAAACGTGTATACCTTGCGTGAGCCACGAGGTGTCTGTTTACACATGGAAGGAGACGTGCGAGGGGAACAAAAGGCCCGACCAGCGGAACGTTGATGGTCATCATCTGGCGCAGAGTGATTGACCGGACCAAAGACGGGCGGGACGTCCGTGTTTACGCTCAATGACATTGCCAGCTTATGTCGGGGGAGTGCAGTAGGCACAACAGAAGTTGCGCATAATATACAGCTGTAGCACTGGTCGGTCACGTTCCGAATAGGACTTCTTTTTGGAGCGATAGTTGTAGTTTCCAAATCTGTCCCGTACAGCCAATATGACGACTCCATGGGCAAGATATTTAGTCCTCTACCGTGTAGTAGCAATGACGTATGAATCCCTGGCGCGATCGCTGATGTCAGGGGAGCCGTCGTACGGATGTCAGCCTGCAGAAAGTCAATACTTGTGTCTTGACCAAGGCCCGAGACAGGGCTCTAATGGATCACAGACACGTTGCAATTAGCGGCACAGAATTGACGCTGGCACGCCGTCTATTGTTTAAGCGAGTTTCAAATAAGTAATCTGGGAGGCCGAGGGTTTAGCGCACAGGTATGAATCAAGCTCGTCTCTGCTACTTCCCGTCCACCGCCAGTCGACCGTTTACAGCCCGTACAATCGTTTCACATGCGAGTTTGGCTCGAGTTGTGAAGGCAGAGCGCAGTACGATCTCTGCTGAATTGGAAATGGGGTCGATCAACGGTGAGCTATTTTCATGGGTTACTGTGTGGGTGATTTGACGGCTGCAGTTTGAGCACATTGATCCATCCCCATGCACAATAGATGGCCGCTTGGTAGTTCTGCATTGACGTTTTTACCTCGGACACCCTGGTGAGACTCACATCTTTCGCGACAATGGCCACCTGTCTTGCAACGCCGTCGAAGTTAGCTGGGCTTGTAGAACCAGCTGGGGTGGAGGAAGAAAAGGAGAGATGAGGATCGCGTTAAACGTGCATGTCGCTCGTTCAAGTAGCGTGGACGGAGCTTGCGGCAGCCGATCATCCCGGAAGCACCGACAGTGGCACAATCCACCCAACAACTCGAGGATCACGCATCCCATCCCCAGCAGTACTATTTGCGGAAGACCCATCGTGCTGATGCCCATCGCATGCCCGGATCACGACGGTCGCTCACTCGCACCTTGCAAAGCACGTCATTCGTCGCGCTCGAGTCAACCTATAGGGCACGCAAACCGTTCCAGCACCGGCATTCGACGTTAGCGCTACAAATGGAAATGAAACGACGGTGACGCTGCACGGTATTCTAGCTGTTCTTTCTCAGAAAGAATCATCTCGAAGGATCATCGGGATGCGTGGATACACCAAACCTAGAATAAGCATTTCACATGGAAGCAATAGGCGAGTCTCACCCGTCTGCGTAGCCCAGGTGGATCCTATTTGCCTGCGTATCCGTCTTGTCCGCGTCTCGCCATGTCTGTGTGTCTCTTCCGAGCACCCTTTGTCATATTCATTCCAAGAAACACAAGTGGAGGAAACCCCTCATCCATTCATAGCATAACCACAGTTTCGTATTGGGCACCTGGGCCGTCACTCTGCATCCGTCCTCCGTGTCATTCGTTGTGGTAGGCTCCCGTTCGATGATCACCCCTTTCCTGAACGTTTCCGATCTCAATTTGCTATTCTAAATATACACGGTGAGTAGAATCACGTCCTACGTTTGTTGGGTAGACTGCCAAATCGAACGCAGTCTATCGCAGCACTGTACCCAAAGCTGTTCTTATCTGCGACAAGATAGCTAACACGACATAGCCACCATGTGTTCGCATTGTTAGAGGGCATCGCTCGATCTGATCATATCTCTGGACCCTGCACGACTCAGGTCTGCACCGCCTATATCCGCATTGCGCTCCACCTCTTCTCCCCGATGTTGGATTTGGTAAGGACAATGGTGTCGTTGACGTATCAGAAAGTGGGGGCCGAAAAGAACATCTATAAGGACTCGGCTGAGACTCGACAGGGTACTTTTCGATGCGCCAATGAGTGCTCTGACGTCAACATTCCCGTGTTCGTTATCTCAAGGACACGAAGCGGCATCTCGCCTTCGTCGACACCCTTAGATCACCCTCATGCATGGATCCTAGAAACGGTCTCGTGCAGTAGCTATTATCCGTGTCGACTGACTATTGAAAGGGAAGTGCGGAAGCGAAAGATGACTACAGAGGACATAATTGAGTAGGCTAAACTAACGAGGTTCCCATGTACAGGGACCAAGGTACTCCACTACGAACATGGAGAATATAATGAAGAACACGCGCACATGCGTATCCCAAAACGTAACGAGGGCAGTTGTGTACGAGCAAGGTCGCGCATCAAGTCAAATCGATGACCTCACCAGCAGGGACAGATTTCTTCTCTCGCTTGATCCTCTTGGCAGGTCGTGCTCCGCTCTCATGGCCCGAATCTCGTCTCCTTGGTGAGACTGCCATCCCCCTCTGAATGGCGTTGTTGATATTTTCAATGTCCTCGTCAGCGGATTCTGACTTGACGTCATCGCCAATAGTCAAGTCAAGCACATCTTCATTCATAGTTGCCTTTTTCTTCGCTGGTGGTGGCTTGGAGATTATACCATTAGCTTGCAAGAGACCTGTAAGCGGCGTTGAGCACAGCTACCCATGAAACGAACAGAATTGCGGACCGAGATCTCTGTATCTGAAGATGAACGTAGCGAGTGGGGTCTTGCCATCCAGATAGTCTACAGCACAAGTGTATTGCACCGCCGTCCTCACTTCTTGCCCGTACCTGAAGGTCTGCTGTGTTAGGTACCGTAGACAGAAGAATAGTTGACGCACGAGACACAGTGCGTGACGGCTTTCTTTGAACGCTCGTGAACTTTGCCATGGCCAGGTACGTCCGATCTAGGCTGAAATAGGCTTTCCGATAGAGGCTGAACTCTGTATATTTGGATCTGTATCTCGCCCAAGTGTCTTGAGGCATCACTCAAGTATTCGTCTTCGTCTGCTGCTGCGTGAACGCTAATACGGATGATATATGGTATGTGGTGGAATACCAGTAAGTTCCAGCTTCGTGAACATGAAAGGACGTGAAGATGTCGCAGACAGCATGTAATCCTTTTGCACTATCGTGCGATGTTGTACACTGCTCGTCCCGTTTGGCAGGCGGAGGACCCTCCCTCCGACGGGCAACCCGTCGAGGTAGAGAGAAGAGCCAAGCGAATGGTCCCTGTATGTGGCATCATCTCTGAACGCGACAGAAAAATACTTAGGTCTGTTGAGGGCAAGGCACGACACGTGTTGTTTCCGCCAGCCTACCTTGTCCGTTTGTGTCGCCATCCAGCAAGTGACACGGCCACGGCCAAGATCCTCTTCAACACCGTACTGCTCGAGTTCCTTCCCGTCGGCCTCAACCCATGCGGAGACACCGTTCAGCGACAACATAGTTGTATGCCGGACGGATGAGGGAATGAACCAGTGTTTAGGAGTCGAAGCCACGTCACGTGGTCGCAAGGCCCGGTGGCTTTACTTGACTTCATGCTCTGCGCTCCTACGACGAGTAACATTCCGAGAGCGTTCTTGATAATCGCGCGGTCACGCATGACTTCTACGACCATCTCGAACGCATCATCCGAGCGTTTACAAGAACTCTCCGAATCTCTGTCAGGGATACAAGAACGTGTGCGCCAGGCCTCATCTCCGTCCTCGAACGTCACCCTCGTTGCAGTGTCCAAGTATAAGCCTGCCTCGGACATCCTCGCGTGCTATGAGTGTGGACAGCGCGATTTCGGCGAAAACTACGTCAACGAGTTGGAAGAAAAGGCTCAGCAGGTACGATCAGTCCTGTCGTTGAGTGACTCTCGCCTGATGGTGTTCAGCTCCCGGGTGACATCCGGTGGCACTTTATCGGTGCTTTGCAGTCCAACAAGTCAAAGACACTAGCGAGTACGTATTACGACCTTGCGTCATGCGTCCGTACCCGACCCTACTTGGACATCAGACATACCAAACATCTATGCCATCCAGACCGTAACCTCTACGAAGGCGGCTAGGGCCTTGAACAAATATCTGCCACCTGAGAGGACCACGCCGCTCAATGTCTTGCTGCAGGTCAATACTTCGGGGGAGGAAGTAAAGTCCGGGTTACCAGCTCTTACATCGATAGAGTCTGCTTCGAGTTCCGATCTCTGCCGACTTGCACGGTATATCGTCGCGAACTGCCCAAAGCTGCACCTGCACGGTCTCATGACCATTGGCTCACTCACAGAGTCACTTGCCTCAGACGACCGGCCGAACGAGGACTTTGAGACTCTCAAGCGCACACGAGAGCTCTTGGAGGAAATTCTGCGACAAGATCCGGCGTTGGGCGGTAAATGGGGTGCAGATGGGAAGCTTTTGTTAAGCATGGGTATGTCAAGCGATTTCGTGGCTGCTCTGAAGGGTGGAAGTGATATTGTAAGGGTTGGGACGGGCATCTTTGGGTCCCGGCCGACCAAGGATGAGCGATAATAGATGTGACGTGACAGAACGTGACACTCATTTAACGCGACGCGTCTTCGTTGATCAGTTGGCTTTGAATGTTTAAACTCCGCCCCACCCATTTCCACTCTGCTGGTCGCTGCCGTCGCCAAAGTCCGACGGCGTACTGAGAGCTGTCGTTTGCATCACTCGGTCGATGAAGATAACATACGAAGAACAATGAACGGGGCACGAACACATGCGACGGGAGGACTGGAGGATCCAATGATACCAGTTGACCCCAAACCAATTGCGAAACGAAAGCTACCAGACGACTCAAACCCTTTACTGGCGGCAGCGACAAAGAGGACGAAGAAAGAGGTGAGCTTGTCCTACAACATTGTGATATGGTTCCCAATAAGCACACTCCAGGTGGGCTCAAGCGTGTCCAAACGGAAACGTGGGCAGACTTCCTTGACCATCGCGTCAAGTACTAACAGGTTTCATCCAGACGTCGGGGAAGAGCAGCCAGGGGGTCTCATCATCGTTCGTGCACCCGTTGAACGCATCGCCGCACCGCATCTAGATCCATCCTCGTCGCAACCTTTACCCACGACAACCTCCTTTCCTCCTCCCCGTCTCCCGACCTCCCATTCACAACCATTGCCCTCGACCTCCAGCCTCACCGCACCCGGGCCATCGAAACCTCCGCTCAAGAAGTTCAAAGCGGATTCTTCACGTGCTCCTACAGGCGCTAAATCACGCGATGTGCTCACCACGACGCGTGAGGAACCAGAGTTGGATGAAGATATACGTCAAATGGAGTCTGAGACAGATCGTCTACGCAGCCGTTCACGCGCAAAGGAAGCGGCCCATCCATCATTCCAACTGCCTTCTGTAGCGACTACCCCTTCTAAGCGACATCCGTCAGACACCCTACAGCCACTCCCCGAAAGCGAAACTCCTCGGATCGAGCGCAATAAACTGATGCGTGAAGGTCCTTCAGTTCCACGCACACCGCAGACGCAGACTCCCTCACACTCCAGACGGACTTCGATGAGCATGCGCGGCAAGCGTATAAGTACTAGCTTTGAGAATACTGGTGTTATTTGTGCGTTTTTCTCCACTACGTTCTGTTCGTCCTGGATTACTGCCTCCGTTTCTGATTGCCCTAACTTTTTCTGATCTGCATAGCCCAACCTCACGCATCTGTTCATGATTCGAGTTTTTATAAGCATATCGACTGTGACCTCCCCGAACCACAACGTGCACGCCAACTCCTTGTATGGTCAACTGCACGTGCCGTTTCACGATTGTCAGAGACGTCTTCCTCCACCAAACCAACGAAACCGCCGTCCAAATCGACCTCGAGTCGGGGCAAGGATCCACCGCCGCTCGATGATCGAAAGAGACAAATACTAAAGACTGTACAGGAGGACTTTATTCGAATGCTAGCGGAGAAGAAAATTGACACGTCTGTATATAGTCGTGGGGAGACTGAGATAACCATCAAAGAAGGTGTCCTGAAGAGTAATGAGCAAAACGTCAAGAATCGTGCACGGGAGGTGACTTTCCAACAGCACATAAATCGGTGGGTTCCCTGTTTCATCCAGTCACCCGCCCGGCCTGATCGCACGTCAAATGTCTTAGGGCACAAGCCGAATCAGAAGCTTGGGCGCGAGTTGATCAGTTCTATTACCAATATGAAGCTAGTTCCAAAGCTGATCTTGAGAAACGACGTCAGGCTCTCAAGTCGCCTTCATCTGCCAAGGCGAAAGGCAAGCAACGAGCTACTTCACAAGAGCTACATGGCGATTGGTCGTGGCTTCTTCCTCGTGAAGAAGACCTGTCTGATGGATTCAAGAATAAAGTCGATCTCGAGCTGATCAAGCAGACGATGGCCTCTATGCCTCTACCTGGTGCCAAGTTTCAAGGAGCCTTGGATCAGGAAATAGAGGATCTCCTATTTAAGGTGGATAGTCTATACTCGTACGTCAACTCGGCGGTGCAAGCGACCGATATGGCTGAAGCGGAACTTGATTATCGCTTCTCCCTTCTCTCGCTTGCATTGTCAGCGCGATCACGCCCCCTTCCGTCATTCCCATCTTCCTCGTCCTCACTCTCCTCATGCCTTCCATGCACGCAACGGGGCTTCAACTACCCACCCGGGGAAAGCCCAAGAGACCTACTTCGTGCCTTGTCGTGGATAGACAAGGAGCGACCTCCAGGAAAGATTGGGGATGCTGCTCGAAAGGCAATGAGAGAGGTGCAACGTGCGCAGGTGGTAGGATCTGGTGGTGCCGGGGAACGGCGAATAACAGGACTGGCGCCAGGTGTTGGGGCAACACCACGCAAGGTTCCTGGGACGCCACGTCGAAGAGACCGATGAAAACGGCCTTGACTCTAGCAGGATTCTAGTGTGCCACAACCACGATGTATTCTTTTGTCCATCAGCATATCTTATTCATCTTATTTCTGTTGCCTTGTTTCAATTCACACTGCTATGGATGTTGTGCTCAACTAGGTCAACTCTGTCAGACTAGGTTAGGTTTGCCAAGATGGTGACAATGTGTCAGTTTTGCCACAATGCCCTCGCTCATCTCCACCAGGCTTGAGCTTGAGGCATGTCGACGATTCATTCAGCCCTACATGTTGCGCTTACAATACTTTTCCACACATATGAGGCGGCGTTTGTCAGGTTGCACGTTCTCAAGCTCATTACTGAATGACGTGCACTGCGGTGAGCACTCTCTTACCTTGGTGATATGCTGACATCCAGACGACCCTGTGGTCGACACTTCGTCATCAATGTCTGTACCTGCTGCGTCGCCATTGTGCACTTCAACCGAGCTGCAGTCAGCGGCGTGGCAGGTGATGATCCGTGTGCTACACCATGTCTTCGGGTGATCACGAACAGCACGTTGTATACAACGCGCCCCGTTTTCCTAGTGTGACAGTCATTTCATACCCACGATAAGCCAAAGGAGTCTCGGTGACCAAATGAATGTACAGCATTCATCGCTTTTTGGAAGTAGGTGGTATGTTTTTAATGTCACACATATATGATATGGTACGTCCGTAAGGCTGTGTGGAGTCTGGTAAGCATCCTAGAGGAATCGACTGCCCTGCACTCAAACGCGACCTATCTGTTAGGTTCTTCCCGGAGACCCTGTTCACACGTCTTCTTGCAGTCCGTCGTTTCTTTCCAGTGGTCTTTGCCGACTGTTTTACCATTCCTTCCGAGTGAATGAACGCCCCCCGGCATACCAGCATATTCCCGGGACCGGCTGCATTGGGTCGCACGTGGAGATCAAATATGATTCCCCTGCGTGGATGAACGGGATCCGGTGAAATGGACGATCGCCAGATCCTCTATCTCACTCTAGCAATCCCTTTTCACCATCCGCATATTCTCCGACGAGCCCTTGGTTCCTCTCGAGGCTCAGCGTGATGCGACTGTTTTTGTTTTTGAAGTGGACATGGTGTGTGTTCTGTTCCCGGACATTGGAGCGTCATGCCATCTTACGACGGTACGTCTCGGATCTTCGGTGCGTCGAGCGGGCTCTTGCGAGATGAGGCACGCCGGAGTTGACGTTTTTCCCTCGAGGGGCACACGGGCATCCTATGTCAGGGATCCCAGCAAGCATGCAATGATCGAGGTCAATGTTCCACAGCCCACTCGAGTCCCTGTGCACCGGAACGTCTGCACTTACATAGAGTACGGGCCGGCTCGGGTACGTATTTCATTACATCGATCCTGGCCCAAACGAGTCCCCGTCATGGAGTTTAGAGGCAATACCACTAAGTTCTTGGCAGTGTGTGGGTATGGGTTTACTATGTCGTGCATGGGACGAAGGCGATTAGGCTGACGATGACCCTGCGGTGAAAATTTTGGTTTTCAATGTCCTCATTCAACTGTTGGTCCCGGCTCAGCGTATGTCATCCCCAATCTCCGCGTTGGAGGAATCCAATTGTCTCGAAATGTTTGTCAGGAAATTTGGACGAGCATTTTCGTGATCGCGATGTCAAGGGCCCTGACGCTGTTCTCTACTTCCCCGCTACTATAGGGGCCATTCACGAAGGTAACGACTTCGTCATTTACCAAACCGATGCGCGCAATCGCATCCAACGTCTTGGGTTATCTAACACGTGCACCCTCTTGTCTGTTCGGCCTTGTCTAGCCCGGTACATAAGCGAAGAGAAGTCGCAGGTTTTCGCGTCGTACATGGAATGATGGGCCTGAATACCCACAACACTCTGGCAAAAAGCATTGGCGATACGCTCGTCAGGAGGGGCCCGAAAGTGCTCGAGATCTGTGGAACAACTCTGGGTGGCTGTGTGGATGCTGTCTAGTTACGATATTCCCGTCAATGGGAAGTACAATCACGCCGTCGCGACAAGTGACCCCGGGGGGGATGACCTATTAGGTGGACACGGGTACGACCAGGTGCGGAATTCGTGTTTGACTGTAAAAACGATCAGAGTCTGTACATAGTGCTATGAGGTTAAACTTGGAAGACTAAAACACAAGGGGACCTCGGTTTCGTGTGGACGAAGACTGAGGTGCGGCACAGCAGTGTCCGAACACAAAAATTGGCTGTCGCGATTATGTAAGAAGTGGTCGGCGCATAACTCGGAAAGAAAAGGTGAACGGATCATCGAGTAGGGAGGGAAAAAGAGAAAGAGAAAAAACATGAGATAGCATGAATTTCAACACATAGAACAGGACAACTACCTTTCAATGAATGTCCTGTCTGGTTGGATCTCAAATTTTTCCTTGAAAGACGGGATGATGCAGACCAGGGAGAGTAAGATGGAGGGGACTTGGGGTATCTCCACACTGTAATTGAATGACAGCCACTTTGCTCGACGTTCTAGGCTAGTCGCTTGGTGAACCCGTGATGATGCGTTCAAGTATGACGTCAACGGATGTACTCAAGGTTCATATAGGTCCCATTGTGTGCCATATGGGCACTCCTTCTCCCTCCTTCTTCTCTCCCCATCGTCCCATCCTCCTGGGTGTGAACTATCCATCCCAAGGCCCCCTTCACTCAGTTTTTTCGCATTGGATTCGTCGCATTTGGTCTTGTGTCCATCCTTGCCGTTGACATCACAGGCAGACTTCTGTGGTTGTCGCGGTGGTCCCTCCAGTTTGCTCTAGTCTCTCCTATTTCTGTATCATATCACATCACTTCTCGTCGAGAAACTGCTCAAGAAGGCGACTGTTAGTCGCATGCAGCGGAGAGAATAGAAACCCGCCATCCTCCTAATCACCTTCCTATTCAGTCCGCCACACGCTTGATTGACCACCCTCCAAGCATGTACACTCCTCAGGGTGTCATTTCTAGCATAATGAAGACCCGCTCCACCGCCTGTGACATGCACCCTGCTCCCAGTAGTGCATTCACCCTCTTTGTCTGCATTCTTATTGTTGCCAGCGTTGGACCCTGTGTAATTTGCACTGTCTTCGAGGATTGGTACGCATCCTTGCTGATCCTTTTACGTATTATCGCGAGTGGTGTATCCTCGGCAGACCTGGTGTTTACCCATCCCGAGCCCGCTAAAGGATCTCCTGCTGGTGACGGAATTCTTAGCTCGAATAACAATATCGTCGTGCTGAGAGGATCAGAGGGTGCCGTGAACTCCATCACTCGCGGGAGGTTCACCCCGCAATTCTCGAGTGAAAGCCACTACAATCTCATCCGATGGTGCACCATTCTTCTCGCCATTCAGTGTATCGACTTTGCACGGCTGTCATACCCACTCATTCTCTGCTCTGATGGGTTGCCATACAATGCCAGAGTATGGTTTATACCAAGAGCACGTTGTTCTAACATAAAATAGTTGGGTCACCTTATTCACTGACTCACTGAGGGTATGTTCGGACACATACAATGTGTACACGCATACTAATGGTGCCTCAACATGTCGAGATATCGAATTTTCTCGAGAACACGAATGTCGTCGATACCATGCTTCACGGCATGTACGTATTGCCACCTTCCGACGAGATGTTGTTTCCCGGTGACCCTTTTCGTGTAGTGCCAGGCATGCTCTTGGGCAGCCAGGGTGCGCGGTTATGGTAAAATCAAAGGGCTGCTCTCGTCCTCACGTGACGAGATGAAAACACCGCCCGCGCAGACTCGCAAAACTGCGCAAGACTCTTTACCAACGCGAGCGTCAACATCAACACGATGATTTGTGCCCGTCACGTATTTCGATGCTTCAAGTGGGTGGAACGCGCAGGGGATCAAATCACTGGCGCAGCTGGTCCTTACTTTGTAGGACTCGCCGTCATTCTCATATCCACCGGATCTCTTAGTTTCTGTGAGTATGCACTACTTTGGAACGCTCGGTGTGCTTAGTATTTGCCATCCAGTCACTGTTGTGCAACCGAGCTTGCCGTTTCCTTGGTTGTCGACCCCACCTTGCCTGCTCATTGCGGTCAACCTTTTCGTGCACTACTACTATGCCTGTATGATTCCTCCTGGGTTTATAGATGACCCCCCTCGGTATCCTGGAGGTAGCTTGCTCTGGGCATCTCCATCCTCCCCAAAACGACAGTCAATGTCTGGCGTACGTTGGTCATCTCCGGGGCTGGAAATCATAAACGCAAGTGTTTCCCGGTGCAAACGCTGTGGGCTTGTACGACCAGAGGTAAGATGCACTCTTGATTTTCGAATATATGCGTACAGTGCACTCATATGCATCGTACTGAGAGGGCACATCACTGCCGTATATGTAATAAATGTGTTCTGAAGTATGACCACCACTGTCCTGTCAGTACCTGATCTCTTTCTTGTTCTTTTGTAACGTTGACCTCCGACCAGTGTGAGTATCTTCGTCGCACAATCAAACACCCAATATTTAGTGCAACTAGGGGTGAACCAGTGCGTCGGGTTACACAACGAGCGACATTTCGTTCTTTTCATGTATGGCTTCCTTTAGTCGTCTGTGTGACAATGGGACAAACGTATTTTCAGGGCATATCTCGTAGTTGGAAGTTTTTTCTATTCCGTCCTTGGGTACGCACATGCCATTGACGCACTCGGACTGAGATTTGTGGTGCGTGCCCCTTAGTACGTATTTGGCTGTCGGCGTGGCTGATCTTCGTCGACGTTCAGCCATGGGTTCATATCATGCCTCAGTGGTGCTTCATCGTCACCTACATACTCTCGGTCGTAGTCTGTATTACAGTCCTGATCATGCTGCTTTGGCACCTATGGGGAGTCGCACGTGGCGAAACCTCCGTCGAAGCGCAAGATCACGTGGTATACGGGAAGATTGCAAAAGGAAGAGGAGAGGTACGCGAATACTTTCTCCGGTGATGTGTACATGCCCAATCGGTATTGATCGCACTTTAGACGTTCATTAATTCTTATGACTTGGGGTACGTGAATCGCTTAGCCGACGGGTTCCGGGTCCGACCAGGAGTTGACAGAGTGCGCAAGAATCTGGACCTGTTCTTCAATATAGGGCCAAATGGATAGTACGTCACGTTCTTTTTGACCAGTCCCCGCTTGATAATTCGGGTCGCTATCTTGAAGCTCTTTGTATACGCTTTTCATTCCCTTTCGAATCATGCCGTACACAGATGGGCATTCATGGGCGAGACGTCAAGGTCTTGAGCGACACCTCGGCGTGCGGGACGGGGAAGAACTAACAGACGATGATGATGATGAGACATAGTACTACATAAGGTGAGCCCTCTCCAAGCCCTGCAGAACATGATGAGAAGGCCGGGGCCATATGACTCTTTGGAAATAACCCGTCGGAGGGGGTTTCGGAAAGTAGTTTGAGTAGAGTGTCCGGTTTTGTTGACGCGTTCAACACGCATTCGGTCTCTGACTTGAGGGTGGTCTGATGTCCGATAGTATATTACTGATCCGATCCCATACTAGGAATTACCTTGGCATACACACATCATGGGGGGTTATACACCGACCAACATGCATGATCTACTCATACATCACAAGTTCTCTTTAATATCTAGCCCTTCAGCCAAGTACACCAACGAGACCACGGCAGAGTGAAATTCGCACGACCATGAGTAGGTGAAGACCCGCTGTCAGTCTGCAAAGACAGCACGTAGCGTTCTTGTTCAGCGACCCTACTGGCTGCCCTTGGAAGGCGGCTGGCACTCAGGCCCAGGGCCTGTCCTGCACTACTTTTTCACAGTGATGATATGGTTACGTTAATCTCCGGAGCACGGACACCGCAATGGGCATGACGGGACGCCAAGTGCACAGGTACTTAGTGGGAGAAGAACGGGACGGACGAGCGCTGGAAGTGGCAGATGACGGTAAACATGCGAGCACTTTCGTCTGACTTGGTGTGGCGGCACGACAGGGGCAGTGAACATTGCACTGTGCCACCGCCTGTTGGCGCTGTTGTGTCGGAACGGATCTTGTGTGCAAGGGATATGGGGATGAAGGGAAGGTCGGCACGGTGAGCGGCGCTCTTGACATGGGGGACAGCGGTAGGGTTGGTCCGCATTTGATGGAATGACGGTGGGAAGTAGCGCCATTTCGAGTAGGGAAAGATGAGGACGTTGTCGCGTGCGCTCCATAGCGGGCCATGTCGTCCTCGTCACTCACCCAGAGCCAGTCGTCGTGCTAGACACCGTCGACGAGGCTCCAGCCCTCCCAGTACCGAGTGCCACACGGACCACACCAAGCGCATGTTTCACCCCAATGCCGCTCTGCCGTGCTTGTGCCCCGGTGGCAACCCTCCGATTTTTAAATACGTGTGGCTCCGCCAGAAATAAAAGGCCAATATAACCCCTCAGTCCTGGTCCGTTTCGATACCTCCTTGTGCCTTGGTCCTAACACCTTAAACAGGGTTCGCTCTCGTCCTTTGTCCCACCACGACTGACATTCTCCCATTCTTTCCATCACGTTTCCTCTTGCCCGTGGCCTTCTCTCTAGAGCCACAGCATCCCCTCTCTCGTCTCTTACTATCGCCCACTACGCTATAAGCTTCTCCGTTACTCGTCTTCTGCCTCTCCACCATGCCTCCCATGCTCAACCACCCGCCTGGCCTCAGCTTCATCGAGGACACGGAACATCGCGCTACCACCCATGTCGATGCTGCCACGTACTATGCTACGCAGCTGTTCTCCCGCTCACGAACCTATAGCATCGTCAGTCTCCATCTGCCCCCTGTCTGCCCGTCTGACATCCTCTCCCATCTCTGCAGTCCCAGCTCCATGGTTACAACCCGAAGCGGGTGCCTGCCTTTGAGGAAGACATGCACATGCGCACTCGCAGAATGTCACACGACGAGAAAAGCGTCACGGGTCTTCGCCGTTACCTTATTGACGTTGAGGAGACCATTCGGGTCATCCTCGAACAGGAAGACACCGACGGCGATTTTCAGATCAGTGTCACAGATGCCGGCCCAAAGTTAATGGCCCTTGGAACTGCCACCAGCAATGGCTTCAAGACATTCGACATCCGAGTACGGTTTCGAGCTGTTATCACAACATATTGGATATCCTGACACGTACACTTCAGGGAACTTACATGTTATCTAACCTGCTTCAAGAACTGGCGATAGCACGGGAGCATAATCAAACGCGCATCATCCTTGACGAAGCTCGCTTGACGGAAAACCCAGTCGATCGTCTGTCACGCATGATAAACCACTCGTTCTGGCATTCGCTCACTCGTCGCATTGACGGGGAGGGTCTCGAGATAATCACCGCAGACCCCAAGAACCGCACCGGTCATATGCAACCCCGCATCTATGTCCCCCACGGCGAACCGGCCATGGTGGAGTATTACAGAAAGGTGGCGCGCGAGAAGCCTCATTTGAACCTCGACGTCGTAGTTCTTCCCCCAAAGCCTGACGATCCCTACTTCGTGAAGAGTCTTAATTCCAAGCCCGGCCTTCTCGCTTTAGCGATGAATGAAGTCGATGACGGCAAGAATGGTCATACATTCAAGGCGATTCCGTTCGTCGTTCCTGGTGCCCGGTTCAACGAGGTTTGCTTTGTCAAATCATACTTTTCCCTCATCTAATCCTTTGTCATACTTCAGCTCTACAACTGGGATTCCTACTTCATCACGCTCGGACTCCTTGTCGACGGCCAAGTGGCGCTGGCAAAGGGTATGGTCGAACATTTTATTTTCGAAATCAAGCATTACGGCAAGATTTTGAACGGATCTCGGAGCTACTATCTGTGCCGGACACAGCCTCCCTTCTTGACCGATATGGCGCTGCAAATCTATAATCTGCTGGACTGCTCCGATGTGAAGGCCAACCGCCAGTGGCTTAAGCGCGCCATACAAGCAGCGATCAAAGAGTATCACACCATCTGGGTTGCTGAACCCCGTATGGATCCCAAGACGGGTCTCTCCCGTTACCGCCCTAATGGTGTTGGGATTCCCCCTGAGACCGAAGCTAGCCACTTTACCCATATCCTCGAGCCGTACGCTGCAAAGCACGGTATCTCGATCCACGAATTCAGTGAAAAATACAATGATGGTATCATCAAGGAACCTAAGCTTGACGAATATTTCCTGCATGACCGTGCCGTTCGGGAGTCTGGACACGATACGACTTATCGATTCGAGAAGCGTTGTGCTAACCTTGGCACTATTGATCTTCAGGCACTCCTTTACAAGTACGAAATTGACATTGGGACTGCGATTCGGGAGCTCTTTGACGACGTGCTAGAGCTCGAGGAAGACTTCCCTCTGGCACCGTTCCCTCCATCCGTTCAAGCGTACGTTAATCCTCATCGTGAGCGTTCGATGTCTAGGCTCCAGACTAGTGAAGAGTGGTTCAGGAGGGCCGAATTCAGGAGAGAGGTGATCAACAAATATCTCTGGAACGAGGAAAAAGGCCTCTATTTCGACTATGACACCGTTAAGGAGAAACAGATCTCGTACGAAAGTGTCACAAGCTTTTGGGCGCTTTGGGCAGGTTGTGCAAGCGAGGAACAGTGCTGGAAATTGGTGTGCGTTCTCAAGGGTCATTCGATGCTACCTCGCACTGAGTTTGATTTAGCTCGCAATCGCTCAAGAAGTTCGAAGTTCTTGGTGGGCTAGTGTCTGGCACGGAGGAGTCTCGTGGCGAGATATCCCTGGACAGACCAAATCGACAATGGGACTATCCGTACGTAGACGGGCTTGTTTTGGAGCGTATCTAACTCATTGGTTCCTTAGATATGCTTGGTCCGTCGTCTCAGGCGAGGTGCTTGTCAGTGGGTACTAACGTGACGGATTTCAGGCCACCTCACCAGATCATGACATGGGTCGGCCTTGAGCGTTATGGCTACCTAGAGGAAGCGCAGCGTCTTGCGTACCGGTTCCTCTACATGTAAGTTCCTCGTTATCATGCCAATTTCAGTGAATGAAACCTGTTTACAACCAGGATGACCACGGCTTTTGTCGACTTCAATGGCGTCGTGCCAGAGAAGGTGGGTTGCCTTGGTGCCAGACTCAGGCATATGCTAATTTCTACTCGGCAAAGTTTGATGCGGTCAAGCTGTCCCACCTAGTGGATGCCGAGTATGGCAACCAGGGAACAGACTTTAAGCTGGTCCCTCGTGAGGGCTTTGGATGGATGAATTGTGAGTCAGACTATTACTGTTGATCCCAAAGTCATGGAGTCAATGTGCATGCATAGCCGCCTATCAAGTTGGGCTATCCTTCCTTTCCACACACATGCGGCGGGCTGTTGCGGCCTGTACTAGCCCCGAAGTATTCTTTAGCAGAGCTACGGATGCCGATGTTGCGGCTGTCCAGGCAACTGCTGCTATCGCTAACCCCCTTGACTTTGCCTTGGAGATTCTTGCCGAATAGATTTCTGACGTGCATCACTACGCGTAGCATTCCTTAATGGACTCATCCTAGATGTGCATAACATAGCCCGGACTCTCTTTTAGCTTTCCTTGATGCCTGTTAACCCTAGAATCTTACAGCATAGGACTCGGCCCCTTGTTTAGTTTATGACCGTATGTCGTGTGTCGTACATCAATCCTACACGTTTCGATGAGTCAGCCGTCCATTTGTGCGCGTCCTATGTCGTTCCTGGTTGGCTTGCGTATGGTCGATGCTCTCGACGACGTTGGCGGTTCTTTTCTCTGTCTTCGGTTTCTTCTCCGGTCCGCGTTCGCGAGAACAACTACGCTCGTCCGAGAGTGAATCCACTCGCCTACAATTCGAGCTGAGGCACCAGCACGCTGTGTCATCCGACACTCGTGTCGTGTTCTCCGATGTTCCGCAGGCTCTGGCAAGTGCATTCTCGGGAGACAATGTAACGACATATACGATAAAAACGAGGAGAATGAGCTCATTCCGCCCGCCGTCCTTTCATGCACACGAGGCTGCCCGCGTTCGTTCGATCCGACATGCTCAGAGCACCGACCTTCCCTGGTGGGGAGACGAGATCATCGGTCCTGACGTCGAGCACCGAGAGACGCTGCTCGAGCTCGCCAAGATGACGAACAACGCCTATGTCACCTCAGACGACGCAGAGTGGTACGAGTTGGAAGATAAGTGGAACGACGTGCGTCCCTTTTTTTTTTTTTTTTGTGTTCCGTCCGATTTGTCGCGGTTGCGGGTTTGTGGATGGGACGTGCAATGGTTGATGTATGTGGGATAGCGCTATCCGTTTGGTTGGGAACCCGACTCGGACGGGCTTCGTGGCTACGTCTTTGCGACGGCCGACAATGGCACCGTTGTGCTCTCCATCAAGGGTACCTCGACGGCGTTATTTGGGAACGGTGGTCCGACGGGGAAGAAGGACAAGTTGAACGACAATCTGCTGTTCAGCTGTTGTTGTGCCAGCATTGACTGGACGTGGACGGCGGTGTGTGGGTGTCATCAGGGAGGGTGGAAGTGCGATGAGGCTTGCCTGGCGCGCGCGCTGACGGACGAGAGTCTGTTTTACTCTATTGGTGCAGTGAGTGGGTCTTCGTTTTGGTGGACCGATTTGCACGACGATTCAGCGGCATTTTGGTTTCTGCATAGAATTTATACAATGATATAACGTATATGTATCCTACGGCCAACATATGGATCACTGGGCATTCGCTAGGTTGGTTGGAACTTTAGCGCCTGGACGATCGAGCGGACGCTGACGTGGATGTTGGGTACGTAGGTGGCGCATTAGCGTCTTTGCTGGGCGTGACGTTTGGCGTCCCTGTGGTGGCGTTCGAGTCGCCTGGGGACAGGCTCGCGGCTCAGAGGTTACATCTGCCCTCGCCCGTAAGGAACTCGTTCGTCGACGTGATCTGGTGCTCACCGCTCGTGCGTTTCTTCCAGCCATCGACACATCACGTCACGCATGTGTATCATACGGCCGATCCCATTGCGATGGGGACATGCAATGGCATCCTTTCCTCGTGCGCGTTGAAAGGGTTCGCCATGGAGACCAAGTACGTGTCTTTTTTTTTTTCTCGCCCGTCGCTCTGCACACGACCGACCGTTGATTCGGTACGTAGGTGTCACCTCGGGACATCGATCGTATACGACACGGTGTCTAATCTCTCTTGGGCGGTCGACGTGCGTACACACGGCATCGTGAGCGTGATTGACAACGTCCTGAGCGAGCCGTGGCAAGCGAGTTTGGAAGTCGGACGAGAGGTCCCGCTGGCGAGGCCGGAAATAGACTGTGTGGTACGTGTTCGCTCGTTCCTTTCTCTTCGTGGACGTGTACTGATTCTGGCGTGATGTAGGACTGCTTCAGTTGGGAATTCGGAGACTATCCAGCCAAGTTGATAGATAGCTGATGTACACGTGTAGACTAATGAGGGCGACGTCGCGACCCAACTGCTGAGACCGGAGCCAAGCAGGATGATCGTGCCCATCAATGTCGCACCGCCAAACGCTGTTTCCCCAAAGCTTCCTCCGTCGATTGCTAACTTGGGGCACGATGGACTCTTCCTAATCGAACTGCAAGGCACACTGGACGTCCAGGGTTCTGAGTCGACAACCAAGGACGGACAGCTGATTGGGACGTTGAACACAGCCGACATGGTCCGTACTCATCGCGCCACAAGGCCATTCTCTTCATGTCCATGTCCCCCTCTCCCACTGATGTGGTCTCCTCTTCTTCCCAGAACAAGCCTGTGCTCATGATCGGGCATCATCTCATCGAAGGCGCGGTGATCCATCTCCCAAGGCCTCTTGCGGTGCTTCACAAGCATGTTCGAGACTGGGTTCCTGCAGACGTGCACGCGACAAACGAATCAGAAGGCGAGGGCGAGAAGGAGAACAAGCAGGTCCAGTGGGACATTGTCGCCGTGGTGAAGAAAAAGATGGTGTTCTCGAAGCGACCCATGCCGCTCGCCAAACCAGCCAGCACAGCTTCTCGTAGGACGTGATGGTGCGGGGGAGGTGGTGAGGTGATATGTAGAGCCACAGCGGCGTTGAGAACACGCTGCACGGTCCACCCCTTGGCCCAGTGCTTTTGCCGGCTGTACACACACACGCGGTGTGATTGAGCGAGCGAAGATGTTACATTACACTCCCCCATGTACACTCGCGGATACGCCGTCCTGGCTTAGGACCGCGTCGTAGGCAGCAGGGAATCTAGGATTGCGGAAATGCGCTGCGTCAGCTGCACTTGGCTCGTCCGGTGAAACGCGCTACACGCTCGTGTCCTCATTTCAAGGTCCAAGTCGAGGACGGCTCGTGTCAACCGCAACGTTTTCTCAACGTTGCAATGACGGCGTGACGTTTATTTTCTGCTCTCGCTCTGGGCAGCTGCCACACACGCTCGCGCATTGGGACTCGTTAAAACGCGCAGGGCTTTTCGTGCCGATCTCAATCACCCGTGGCCCTCACGCCTCCTTCGTTTTCTTGCGCTTTTCCTCCTTATCATGATGATGTTTCAAGCCGTCAAAGAGACGAGCATACCGCTCTATGCAGTTAGACTGGACCAGTATGGGGACGTCAAGGACATACCTTCAGTAAGCGACGCTTTGCCATCGGCTTCCCGCGTCGACTCAGCCGTCTGATATCTGCTAGTCATCGATCATCCGCTTGCTGGGCACCAACAGCGCACCTCCCGATGACCAACGGGAAGAAGTCCGCGGCCTGCTCGCCGAGCCCAAGGCCGAGTTAGTGGCAGTGGAGGAGGACATCACCCGCCTACAGGCCCGTCTTGCCGACGTCCAGCGTCGGAAGCACGAGCTGACCTCGTACCTCGAGGACCTTGGTGCGCTCCTTTCTCCAATCAAGCGGATGCCTCCGGAGATCATGGCTCGCGTGTTTGATTTTTGTGGCGACGTCTACGTTCGCGGGCCTCATTGCGAGCCCAGTCGGCGTGCGCCGCTGCTCCTCGGGAGCGTGTGTCGCAGCTGGCGCGCGCTGTCCTTCACCATGCCTAGGCTATGGACAGCACTCTATCTCGAACTTCCCACTTTTGGCTCGTTCGATAAACAGGAAGAGATCCTCCACGCATGGATCCAACGTTCACGCCCGTTCCCCATCTCGTTGTGGCTATGGAACGACTTTCTGACAGACGACGTCCCCGCCGCCTTTCTCCGCCGACTGAGCCGTCTCATCGCGGACAGCGCCGACCGCTGGCGCGCCATCTTCATCCACTTCCCCGCAGCCACGCGGGATTGGGACTGTTTCGGTGCGCTCGTGCGGTTCCAGATGCCGGCACTGGAAGAGCTCGAGATCTCACCCCAGTGTACGCCCTGGGCACCGTTCCGACCCGAGTTTCTACCCCGCTTGAGAGAGCTGCAGATACCTGCGGGGGCGATGCCAGACAGCCATAAGACGTTGCCGTGGACGCAGCTGACACAGCTTACCCTCCGCGGTGGATATCGACCGGCCGACATCGAGGAGCTACTCGGCATCCTGACCTGTGCGCCGCTGCTCACCCACCTCCACGTCGAGATCACACAATACAAGTGCGAGACCAAGTGGGACGACGACGGTACGCGCGAGCGTATCTCGATGCCCTGTCTCGCCACCCTCGTCCTCGTCACGATCAGCAACCACGAGGAGTGCCTGAATCACTTTTTGAACGCGCTCACTGCCCCTGCGCTGCGCGACTTCCAGCTGCTCACCCGCGTCTGGGACACGAGCAGCATGACGACGAGCTGGTGCCACGAGGCCTTCCTCGGCTTGCTCGCGCGCTCCAAGTGCTCCCTGAACCACTTTACGCTCACCGCCGTCGACATCTCGAGCGCGGAGCTGCGGCAGGTGGTGGAACGGTGTCCATCGCTGGTGCTGCTGAAGCTCAACGGGGCGGACGTGCCGCGCTTGCTGGCGCCCCTGCTCCAGGACATGATTTACGAGTCGGACAGCGATCGAAATCATGTGCCCCTTGCGCCGTGGTTGAAGGCCATCTCGCTGAGCTGTGAATCGATGGATGTGCTCGATCGTCGTGTCGATGACATTGGGCTCACGTTCGAGCAGGCGTTTGCACGACTCGTGTCGTCTCGAACGACGAAACGGGAACCGAACAGCAAGGTTCTCAAACTGAAATGGATCCACTGGACGATTTGGTGGGATTGGTGCAGATACCAGCCTCCGGTGCAGGCACATCCTCATCCTGAGCTGGAAGGACGCCTTTCGAGACTGTGTGCGGAACAAGTCGACGTGGGGGTATCCTCCGCCACATACAACAAGTACAAGCGCGTCTCCTAGACTCGGTAACAAACTCGCTGGCTGGTCCAGTGAACAGTCACTCATCCGGGGTCAAGAATATTTTTGAACGATTTAACTATACATATTCTTACACATGAGACTAATTCATAGTACATCATAGGGTACGGGAAGGGCGAGCATGCCTTCAGCCACAGCGTCTTACAAGGATCAAAAAAGCTTGATGTGAAACACGAGACGAAACCACTGAAATGAATAAGTTGCGCACTGGGATATCTCGGCATGAATCAAGACAAGGTGCCAGGTGACGAGTGATTACATTTGCGACATGCAGGTGTTATCGACGCCATTGCGTATCATCGCACCTGGTGCAGAGCAGGACGAATGAGAACGAACGGCCAGCCTTCAAGGTTGGAGATGTAAATGTTCCAAAATCGTGTGGTGCGGGAGTGTGGATGGATGAATGCAGAACTAAAACGAGGGAGGTCAGACAGGCTAGTTGAACCCGTCAAAGTGCCCCTTGAGGATTCTCTCTCCCATAGGAGAAGGAGCACGACGAGGACGTGTCTGTCCGGTGACAGTCGCAGAACGTCTGAATTTGCGGTGAGACGGAATATTGTTCGTGGTGGGTGATTCCGATGCTGCGGAGTTTGGCGGGGGTTGAGGGTTGTTGGGTTGGGGTATATCGGTCACAGGAGGCTAAGAGAGACATCAGAACGTCTGAAGGGCACAGACACAATGAACGAGCACACCTTGGCCGCATGACCACCGAGGGAGAGGCGCCTGAGTACATTGACACCTCTTTCATGGTGAGGCTCCGGGACTGTGGGTGGAGGTTGGAATCGACCCATGGTACTGATACTACCACGACGGACGTGGGCAGGTGGGTGTTCTTCAATTGTTTCGTCTGTTTGAGGAGTGTGTTATGGAATGAAATGGAAATGGCGTGGCACCAGGGGGATACGCACCTTCGGGGAGGGGAGGCGGGGGAAACCCACGAAAGGGGAAGGTCGAGGAAGTCTTTGAGGGGGACTGAGACAAGAAGTAAAGAATGGGGGAGCTGGAAGACGGTGGGATGCGTGTGATCGGATAGTTTGGGGTGACAAGGGGGGACGAGGTGGGCGAGTTGGACGAGTCGGAAACAGACGAGGAAGAGCGACGGTGGAGATGCTGAGTAGCGATTGGAATGGGCTTTGAGTGTTGGACCCCGTCCTGGACGTTCTGGATGCTGGTGGAGTTCTGGTTCATTGCGATATGATATGTGGAGAGAGAAGAAGAAGGAGAGAGAGAGAGAGGGAGATATGCATTTGCCATCAGCCCAAGAAGATTCTTTATAAAACCCCGACATGGCAATTCCCGGTTTGTCATGTCATAGCACGTGTGTTGATTCGCCGCTCAAATACCTGGAGCCGACCCATCGTCCCCGGATTTTCAGTGTCCTAGTCTGAGTGGCTGTGTAAGCGGTCACCCCTGGTGTGCGGGCTCTGCAGACTCATGTCGTGTCATTTGACCAGATGGCTGGCAGAGCGAACAGCTCATCCGGCACACGGCGCCTTCCTCCGAGACAAGGGGCGCAGAGACCGCGTCAGAGCCATCCACATTGCAAAGGTTATCTCGTGGCCCCCAGATCCGTTATCCATATGGAAACCCCGCGAAATTAGAAAGACACGAGCACAAGACGTTCGGTTGTTTCGCATTCTAGATGCCTGACCAACTGCATTCCACAGATACCAATTCATCCAACGAACTAGATCACCCAGAAACGCCGACGAGATGAGGGTTGAAGCTGCATATGTCGCTTGGCCGACATGCTCGGTCCCGGCATCTCGCAGGCGGAGTCTCAATCCGCTATGGTTAGTGTCTGCCGGATCTTCTGTGCGACGGTTCGTTGGTCAGCTCCTGTGTTCTCGTACGTGTTTGCCGCACTAGGCTCGCCGTCACCCGCTGTCCTTTTGCGCTGGATGTCTCTCGAACTCGACCTCGGTCTCGATGATACACGATCCGAGCTGGGCGTAGACGGGTGCCATATGGGGGTCCCCAGTTGAAACTCCACGTCGCTCGACTGCGATCTTGATCACAATTGTCAAGTCTTTCAGGGGCAGCTCCAAATATCTTGGACACGACCTCCTACGACCCTCGGACTCCTCGTCGTCGGCTACTACGCAGGAGCCCCTCCCCCTGACTGCTAGTAGAGGAGTTACGCCGCATACACACAGATCCTCTTCCGACTGCCCAAACAACAACAAACTCACACCTTGAAACGCGCTCCTGAGTCGTTGGATCGAACACGTCACCACGTGCATGTCATCCGATCATTCTGACTATCCAAATTAGGTATCCTGAGCGGGACCATTACCAAGGCGGCCGCTTTCTTGTGCTCACCACAGTCATCGTCCCTGTCGTCCTGGTCCCTCGATATGAGTCGTACCGAGGTCACCCTCAAATGTCCCCGCGTACCTTGCAACAACAGCCGGATTGTGCGAGATCTCTCTTGCGGTCCTCCGGGCAGCCCGTTCCTGGAAAATACATACACGGTGATGTACGTGTCTCCCACGTCGACGCGTATCCGATCGGACTTGCCTCTCGAACGACACTGTTTACGTCCTCGTATCCCTTGATTCGTTGACCATTCGACGGTAACGTTCAGACGTTCAATCAGACGTCCATCGCACGTCGAGGTGATGAGAGCAGGACGCCCACATCGTCGTCGTCTCCCGAAAGCATCCAGACCGCCTCGGCGTACGCCCCGTGACTGGGAAACAAAGCCTCTTCTGGCCCGAACCGTGGGTCGTCCAGACGCGACAACATCCCGCTTGGATGGAACACCAAGATTCATGTTGAGTTCCATCAATGTACGCGTATGAGCCGGGTAATCGTAAGAGGGTCAAACAGATTCAGGTGCAACAAGTGGGCTGACCGGCCCCCTTGGGTACATCTTCAGGTTCATTGGTTGCTTCGCGGAATGGATCCACGAGAGCCCCCTTGTCAGAGCGGGTCGCTTTCGATATGCGTCTCATAGTACTGACAAACTGTTTCATCAAAGACTCGTACCGCGCGGTGACCCACTCCCGCCAAAGCCCAGATGTCCGAGTGTGCTGCCTCTGGTGATGAAACATGTACTGAAAAGCCGCAGTGTGTCATCCCTTTATACGTCCTGCCAGAGCTGGTGCCTCAATATAGATGGCGACGTGTGGTGCTTGCTTGAGTTGGCAATTGAAGCCGGCGTGCCTACCGACAGTAGGAGTTTAACAGGCAACTTCGGGGAATGACGGGTGAACGAACCGAACTAGGACAGGAAACGCTGAACACCACACCGCACTTGTTTCTCCAGCACCGTTGAATGGCATTGACATATTCAGAGGTGCATACCCGCGTTTGCCAGTTTCCAAACATACCATACGAGGTTCACGAACCAGGAATTTATGCAAAAAAGGTTTTCTTTGGTGAGAAAGGTATGGCTGTACCACTGCTAGTGTCTCTCCGGGAGACTTGGGGGGGGCAGTCTGGAGCGGAAGACATGAGCGCGGGTGACCCTCCCCCCCACCGACCAAAGAATTCGCGCTGGACGGGTTTCTGCGCGACCTCGAGCGACATGACGGTTTCCCAAATCGAGAGGAAACGGATGATGGTACACTCTGGAAGTGCTCGATCGAGACGTACGGTGAATGAACGCCAGGTGATCACAGGGAGTCAGTCAACGTCGAATCCGTTGCTCCATGGGCAGGACATGCTTGGTCTCGGAACCACGCACAACAGACTTTGGCTCTTCTCAGAAGCCACCGTCTTCGCCAAGGATATGTCACACGACAGAGAACGATGCTGCGAGATATGGGTCGACGGAAGGAAGTGACGGCAGAATCCATTGCCGACATGAAGACGTTCCCATGCCGGCCCAACTGTCGGTACGATGTTGTCCAGTTCGACGCTGACTGCAGCGTGCAGAGGCAATCTGCGCGTGTTTTCTTTCCCGTTCTCCCGGTCAGATCTTCGTTCTTGGGTACTCCCCCTGACCGTTCGTCGCTCCCCTCCCACCCCGGTGTACGGCCGGCCTCGACACCCTGACGACGGCACCAATTTAGGGCCAGCGTGCAGAACCAAGGGAAAAAAAAAGAAAAGAAAAGAAAAGGTTTCCGCGCGCATACACTCCGACTTGGAGAGCCCAAAGGAGCTCTCGCACCAACACGATCGGGTACGCTAGCAACGAGCCCCATATCACCACTCACCGCATGCACACGAGGTCGTGCCACCCACCGCTCAAACACCCCACCCCCGCTCTTTCATCACCATCGCGAAGGAGGAACGAGGTCCGAAACACCGCATCCGGACCGTTCGTTTTCTGTAGCGCAGGGGACGACGATGGGAGAGCGTGGTGCGTCCCGATACAGGGGGCACTTGGATCCCGGTTGGACGTGACAGGAAGTTTGGCAGACTCGCACGCACCGACCCGCGGACATCGTCTCTTGCGTTCGGGGTAAGGCAACGCCGAGTGGCGTGGCGTGGCGTGGCGTCGACGAAGGAAGGCGCTGCGGGGGACCTGGGCGGTATTCGTGCTCCCTTTCATCTCGACCTGGCCCAACTGAGCGTGCGCATACACTTTGTGCCCTGGGCGGAACCACCTTCGATAGCGACACAGCAACAGACACAGATTTTTCGGATCGCTCGTCTGATAACAACATCGCCGCCGAGAGAAGCGCTCCTGGGGATTTCGGAAGGCGACGATGTGGATACCAATTCACTTCTCACCTGACCAAGGACAGCGTTGCACCCTCGTTACTGCTCCATGCTGTGATTCATTTTGTGGCTGCCAGCGGAGACCGCTCTAAACGGTGAGGTAAGGAAAGATGAAGGCTCGTTCAGGCGTGCTACACGTGGCAGGTCTAGGATGACTGGTAAAACGCAATCCTCGAGACAATAAACTAGCGCTAGGAATGCTCCACGAAAAAGGTGAGGCAAGATCATGATCTGGCGTGTGGGACCTCTGAGTACAAGCATATGAATGAATGAATGTGGGATACAGAAAGCACGTGGTTTCCGCATTAAGGTCAAGTAATAAAAATACCTGGAAGGGGCAGCCGTGAAGCAGAATGAACGTCGTGGTATCGATACTATACATTGGCGCAAAGTGCCGTGGAAGAAAGGGGCGGAAGAAAGGGAGGAAGAAGGCGAGAAAGGACGTCTGACGAAAGGCGGAACGAACAATGGACGAAATGGACGGATGCGCGATCAATCTAGGAAGGCGAGTTCACTCAATCTGCGACTCTCCACATCTTCAATGTGCCCTGTCTCCCTGATGATGCTTCCCAGACTGTGGATGGTCGGATGGATCGCCACCCTTGGTGCCTGAACCACGGAATGGGTGGAAGAGTGGAGATCTGCACTGGAAAACGTATGCAAGCTCGACAATCGGAAACTTCCCGCCACCGAACGACCAAGGTTGGAGAGCGAACGACTCCCCAATGATGGTCCAACGACCTTGCGTCCCCGACTGCCTGAATCACTCGTGTGCCTGCGAGAAACATGTGAACGAACGTTCTTCTCCGGGACGTGGGGGTGGTCTGGCTGTGACTGCACCTCCAGCAGTGACCCACTCAGCGACCCTGCACAGCGTGACGAAAACGTGTACGACGTAGGACTCTCCGCGAATACGGCGGAAGACGGATACTCGAGCACGGTTGACACAATGATTGGTGGGACATCCAGCGACAGTGGGGGAGGTGGTGTGATTGGCCCTTGCTCCGACGGGTCCTCGTGCAAGACCTCAAGGTATGACGAGGTCGACAGTGGAGGAACGGAGCTGCAGATGGAAGGTCTGCCTATACAAGCCGGGTCCGTGGCCCCCTCGCCCGATCGGCGCGAAACATCCGCGTCGGGAGGAGGGACAGAAGAAGGGGATAACAATACCCGAGGACAACTTTTCGTTCCCTGCACACGAGCTGGTCCACTCTCCGAATCACTACAAGCAGAGGTTCGACTGGTGGCCAACCAAGTTGCCTTGAACTGTTCCGCTTCGCTTTTTCCGTCAAAGGTCACGCTAGCTGGTGAAGGCAAGCAGTCGAGACGTGTGTCAGCCTCCTGCTCCTGTTCACTCAGATCTTTGCGTGGAGGAAGGAGGCCGCGTTCTCGGAGAGCAGCCTCTCGGTGTTCTTTGGAAATGAAGCCATTTGGAAGTGTTGACGAGACAGGGATCGTGGCTCTAGTGGGACGGGGACCTGGTGTGTGTGACATCGTGGGCGCCGGCAAAGTCCGTGCGGACGGCCGAGATCGCAAATGGTGCGAGTTGGACCGTGAGGGGATGGAAATGTTCAGTTTGGAGGTGACACGGCGGATCAACGACGGCTTGGCAGGGGGCTGACTGGCATCGGTGGGATCGCTGTGTCAACGCATGAGAACGGAAAACTGACATGGCAAAGTTGACACAAATCAGGTAAAGATGATATTGGAAATGGTGGTGCAGAAAGAAGTATGATGAGATGAACGTGGGGGAAATGGGATGATGGAATGACAATCAAGCGTCCACACACACCTCGCGAGAGCAGAGTGACCAGATTTCTTGGATGGCCGCTCAGGACGACTGGCGTGAGGTGCGTCGTGCAGAGAGAGGGTGATGTGTGTGCCCTCGGTGAACTTCTCGGGCGCTCCGTGCAGCATCCTTGGGTTCTCCGGAATGCCGAGGAGGGGTTCGCCCGGCTTGCAACCATTCTTGGACGCGGAGACATGAATGATGCAAGGTTGGTCGCACTCAGGAGAAGACTCGTCGCTGTCCTGCTCGCTCGACGACGACAGGAGCGGGACCGGGATGGAACGCAGACGGAAGCGACGGAAGGGATCGAAAGTGGTGGTCAGAGGCATCCTTTGTCGCTGCTGAGCGGGGCCAGACTGACGGAGGGGGAGGGGAAATGGACCGGCGGTCCTGGGAAGCGATGGGGTTATAAATGGGGGGGAGAGGCAGCGTGACCAAAAGACTACTGTGACCGAGGGCAAGCAACAACCGAAAACTGGAACGGGGAAGGGTGTGAGGGTCGATTCTCGAGCTGGGAGGGTCGTAATAAATGAAAACGACAGGCACTGCGGCGAATCCCATGAGGCTGACTAGACGGGCAGCGTGCCAGTGCAGATATGGGCTAGCGAGGCGGTCAGATGACGGGTGACAGCCTGAATGGATAGCCATGGCCCAGCGTGAAACGGTCCCGGTCGTGCGCATGGCACAGCTCAACTCCCCCCCTCGGGCAGTCAGTCGCTTTGAGTCCTTGAAACAGCGCCGATCTATCGTGGAACTCGCCCACTCCCGCGACAACTATTCTCCTCGAGAAACCCCCCAAGAGCGGTCTGTCACCTGGTTACGCTCCACGCTCGCATCGCCCACGAACCACGTCCACGTGAAGCCCCGTTTCAGAGAGAGGGCATTCGAGTAGCTTGGCAGAGCGGACGACTGCACCGACCGTGCTGCTCTTCTCGAAGTTGGCATAGCGGACGACTGTCCTGCTCTTCTCGAACAACGTGGGAGCCGCACACAACACACAGACTCCGACTGCGCCTTCATGTCGTCCTTCACCTCCAACACCTCCGCACGGCCTCAACAGCCTGTACTCACCGAGTTCGACATACTCAAGGCCTCACACAGGTGATTGTCCCACCCACACAGTCCGATCTGCACAGACAGAGCCGCCACACAGATTCCTCCGCAACGACACAGAAGCAGGGAGCACCACGTCCTGGAACGATCAGCTCGCCAAAAAGTACTACGACAGCCTCTATCGCGAATTCGCCATCTGCGATCTCAAGCACTACAAGTCCGGGAATGTGCCTCCTTTTCCCTTCCTCTCGTCGCTTGCCTTGGCTTGACCCACCTCCTCCCCAGTTTGCCCTTCGCTGGCGCTCAGAATCAGAGGTCCTCGATGGCATCGGAGAGACGTCCTGTGCAAACACCCGCTGTGAACACCATCACTCCTCCCTTCCAGGCATCTCGACCCTCGAACTGCCTTTCGCTTACGAAGAAGACGGAGAACAGAAGGAAGCGCTGGTCAAAGTCGTGCTGTGTCCAAGATGCGTGCGGAAGCTGATGTGGAAACGAAGGCACGACAAACGTAACAGCAAGGACAAGGTCATCGAGGAACGGCCCCCAGGAGACCAGAGGGCAGGCACGGCTAGGCCGTCACCTCCCAACGGCCGCCGACCAGACGAGACAGAGTGCCTGAGCCTGAGAGAGAGACGACGTCGGAGCTCGCGGTCACGATCCCCACCGAGACAAGGGGAGCGTCGCCGACGCTCAGAGTGTTCGAGCCAGTCCTAGTTCATTCGTATTCGCTTGATACCACCCCATTCCCTGTCTTGATAGCCCCGCGTTATTTCAAAGTCCGTTCGCGTGAAACGTTGAACGTCGTCCGTGACGAGCAGCGAGCGGCGACGTGTCAAGCGGACGTCGTCCGACACCGTACAGTTGTGCAGCCCCTTCTCAACCGCATGTCCACCCCCGCAACAGCCCTACACCCAGCGGAGCGCCGGGACGTGCACAAATCTTGTCGCACGATCGAGACGCTTTCGGGTGCTCTCAACGACTACTGCAAGGCCGCGAGTGCCTTGGCAGCGATACAGAAGAAGCTCTCAAAAGCCCTCAGGGATGCTGCGGGATTGAAAACAAATACCCAGTTTGCAGGTTGGCCAGTCACCGTCAGTTGCTGCCCGTCGTCTCCGGCTTACTACCACCGCCTTCTTAGCCAACGCTTTCGGTGCGAGTTCCATCGTTCTCGAGGTATTGGCAGACGTCAGTAGCAAGTTTGCAAAAATAGCTGAGAAAGAATCCTATGGCGTCAGCTCGGAGATCAAGAAGTGGTTCAAGAAACTCGCGGTCAGTTCTCTCCCGACCGTCGGAAACTTAACTTAGATCAATTGCAGAAAGAGGAAAAGGCTCACGATGAACGCATGCACGAGGCCAACACTCGCATCAAGCAAGCCGGTAAATTATACTACTTCCTAGCAGGACATCCCTGAGTGTTCTGCTCAAAGGTCAAACCTACGAGAAAAAGTTCAAGATAGGGTCCAAGGATGCGGGCGAGGAACATGCCCGGTACATCAATCTGCTCAGCGTCATTGGCCCTGAGATGTCCCAGGAGAAATAGTTGAGTCTTGCCACGTCTTCCGTCATCTCCATGTGAGTTGATCACCCCGTTTCACACAGCAATCACGCAGTCAACGTCACTTGGCAAAGCACGTTGGTCACGTTTCATGTAGCTGCGAGTCTCTCTCGCGTGGCAGATGCCGAATGGACTCGTACTTGCGAATGCATACGTCGCGTATCCCCTACTATCGGACCGCTCGCGGAATGGCGTTCGCTTTGTGAAGGAGCATGGATAGGATCTCTTCCCGATGACCTACCAGAGCCGTCTTCTGAAACGCTCCCTGCGCAGCCCCCTATCACGACAGCAGTTTCCGAGTGGGGACAGAATGGTCTGTCCACTCCAATCCGTAGGCTGCTTCCCGTCCCCCCTGTCACCCGCCACAGCCCGGGATCGGTCTCTGCCCCCACAGCAACATCCCTCGATCCTCCACGGTCACCCTTCAGCGCGCCTTCTCAGAACCAAGGTTCGATCAGTTCGATCACGACGCTCCTTGCCTTTCCTTTCCCGCCCACGCACTTCCCTGTACCCTTGGCCGTGAACGAGGCAGAATTACAACGACAGCAAATCCAGCTCCAAAGTCTCCGATCTGCGCATTCTCGTGCTGGCAGTCCTCATTCCTCGCAACCACAGGGTACCCTAGCCCCACCTGCTCCTATCGTAGTCGATTCTCCCAAAGAGATGGCAACTGCACTCTTGCCGGAATTGGATGCCAGCGAGTCTTCACGGCCCTTGCAGATGTCTCAGACTTGGTCAGCGTCCCGTCGGCCTTCCCCAGCTCCGCATACCCCGCAAATGACGCCCAGACCCGAACCGTTCACATTCTCGCCCGAGGACAGGGACCCCACCAAGCCAATAGCATCAGGAGCGGACTCAAAGAAGCCAAGGCGTCTTTCCTTGATCGCTCGGATACTTCCGTCTTCAGATGAATCCGTCCAGCCAGTACTGCCATCCAAGTGGGCGGAATATCCCCTGACTGAGAGGGAATTTGGCGTCCACACGGACAGCATGCGAAACGCGATCAAAAGTCACAGCGTCGATGACGCTAAGAAGAGTCTTGAGCGTACAGACTCGACTCATAGCGCGGGAAGTAATGTCGCGGCCTTACGCAATAGATACACCTGGAGGGTTGGTCGTCCTTGGTTCCATTCTCTGTCCATTTCTCATTTTCTTTTTTATCCAAGGCTGAAACCCCGTCACAAGGACCGAAGGACATCCCTCGGTTACCGATGAGTGTTTCAGAGATGGCATCTCGGTATCAGCCGGTGGACGCACCTCTGTCTCCACGGCGAGCTGCGTCCCCAAATACAGACCGTTTCCCACCGGATATCTCTGCTCTCACGTCGCGACGCGACCTGGTTATTGATGAGAACGAGATAGGAAGGCGCAAACAACGTATCGAAGGGTTGGCCGAGCTTGAGCTCAAGGAGAAAGAGTACGAGCTCCGACAACGCGAACGCGAGCTCAACCAGCGTGCGCCCGACGTTGAACGCAATCGGCTTCACTTTCTCCATTCCCGTCCCCCTGAACCGGGGAACATCACCGATGGACCGAAAGGTCCGAGGAACAACAATAGCCCCTTCCAACATAAGCGTGGTTCTCAGAGCATCACACACTTTGACCCCCCTTCGACGACGACGACAGTGACGAGCAGTTCGGGCATCTCACCGCCGTCCCCGATACGTCCGAGCACCTCGCACTCACCCACGCGCTCACCGGTCCTGCCATCAAAAGATCACGCGCCGTTTTGCGGGTGCGACACATGTTCAGTGAGCAAGTACAGGGTCATGGACGTGTCCCCGTCATCTCGTGACCTTCGTCCACCCGAGCCTCCTATCCTCCTTCGTTCCGAGAAGCCAAAGGGCTGGATCCGTCGGTTGAGCATGCCATCTGTCAACGTGACATTCTCGCTCGACGCGAAGAAGAACGCGAGCACCTCCAGCCTCAAGGCGGGGATACCGCTTCCGGTTGAGAATGGCCGACTTCGGAAGCGAAGCTTGGAGCAGGGCATTGCCAATACCAGTCGTGCTGTGACAGGGGTCAGACGATGAAGCCGAATGTTAGGCACGGCCACGTTGGATATCTATTGTGTCCATTATACCTCGTCTCTCTGTGTCCGCCTATGGACGGTCGTCTGCTTCATGATACCCACCCTCGTTTTTTTTGGATCTGATTACTCGCGACCGTTTGACGACCCGTCGACAGGCTTGTTAGTACTCGTTTACATATAATAAAATGAAATTCGCGTGGATGACATGCGGGGTTGTTACACAAGAACAGACGTCATACGCTATCCGAGGTAAACCAAACCCGACCACGTGTGCAAGGTATCGCCAGAACATCCAGAAGCGCCGCACCCACCCTTCCTGACACACAAAACTCGTGTTTGACCTCACTCCTCGGGTGAGAGCGACGTCGACGACGCGTCGCACTTCCCTTATCACCCCTTACCTCTTCTTTTCTTCTTCGTAGCCCCGGTCTTCTTGCCGCCCTTTTTGGCATCTTGCGCGCCTGCTTCCTCTTCGTCTCCCGGTGCATCGGTAGGATTGTCCGTCGCAGATTGCTCCGCGGCCGAGGGCGGTTCCCCCCCGCCGGTCGTCGGCTCGGGAACGGGGACCGCCGACGACTCGGGACCCACGGCCGCATGCGGCTCCGCAGCTCCCCCCCCGGAGGCCACGGCCTCCGGCGCAGACATTCCGCCACCCGCACCCTCGGGCCAGGCCTCACCTTCTGTCGTCCCTCCTGCTGGTGGTAGTGATAGCGATGGTGGTAGCCCCTCGATCGCATCCGCCAGTCGTGCCCCGTCCGTAGCTCCAC
>JBBPKN010000035.1:0-83435 GCA_038089275.1 Pulveroboletus cf. rosaemariae
GAATAACAGGTAATTAAGGCTGGGAAGCCTTAACCAAGGAACTACCTACTATTTATACTATAGCCAATGGCACACAGACCACCTAGTCTCTCTAGCACAATACTAAATAAGGAAAGAGGGCATAGGGCAAGGGTAAAGGGTATGACCAATGGGCCATGCAGATAAGGGTATAGAATGGAGAGGCTATGTAAAATGGAAGGTCAGGGTTCAGGGTAAGCAGAGATTAAACCATACCCTTGGCCATAAGGCCAAGAAGATCCCATCTAGAGATCTGCCACAATCAGATCTGACCCTTATCTAGATCTAGATCCAGATTCATTGGAGATTAGATCAAAAAAGCACCTGTTATCTGAGATGCTAGATCCAACTCTATAAACTGTGCCCAAATGCAAGGGGAATACTTTGAATAACAACTTAACCATATTCTAGGGTTTATCCTTGTTTGGCAATAAAGTTTCATGGTCACATGCTTGTCATGTGACTCTTGTGCATCTAAATGTTACATTTGTAACACTATCTCCTCTTTAGAAGCAAGACTTCAGATTGCCTGATAATTTGCCTTTTTATATAAGGTCTTGAAACTCATCCTTGGAATACAGTCTCATTGCAACTCTGAAACTCTGAAATAAATGGAAAAAGGAAAAGAAAGACTGGCATAGGTCAAGAAACTCTAAGGTTTGAAAAGCATGAAAAAATATTCTTTCTTGAAGTTGCTCTTTGTCATTGAATAAAGTTCTTCCTAGAAAAGGAGGTTCACTACATTCACCTATTCACTATTATCCCCTCTTCAGATTTTCTTGTCCTGAGAAAATACACTTCAGATATGCAAGCAATCTTCCATTGAAACAAGTACTTTCATTTGAAAAAAAATTTGACAATTTTTTGCAACAATACTTCTTCTTGCTTTTCAATAGACTGGTATGTTTCAACCAGGCTTCTTGTTTCAACAAGTCTCAAATCCAATGAAGGACTAAGTGGTAATATTGCTAAATGAACAAGAAATGGCAGAATTAATGGAAAAGTGGCCTAGAAGTTTGATTATGCAGCTTCTTGCATTACTACCTCTGAAAACTCTGAAATAAATCTTTTATAGTCATGTTAAGGACTTGATCCATTAAAGATATTTGATCTTGATAACTTTCTAAACTCTTGCAGAGGTGCATTTGATAATCTTCTAGCTTTTTACACTTGCTTGAGTACTATCTTGATTGATTCTTGACAACTTTCATTGCAGAGATATGCCTGATTGCCTTCTGACTTTTTATACTTGTGATTACTTGCTAAATCTTCTTTAAATCCATGTTCATAGTTTGAAGTTATTGTGGACTAAGGGTTTCATAGGATAACCCATAACACCAAAACAGTTTTATGTCATGCTTAGGACTCTTGCAACTTGAATACTAAATTGTTCAGTTACTTACCTAGATAACTAACTGCTTCTCTCATATGGAGACTAACTGCATTATCATTAGCTTTTGCTTACTTAACCTTTCTTCTCATCTAAACTGTTATGAAGTGACACTCTAGCACTAGAGTCAGTCACATGACATCATGTGATCATGCACAAGACACTCCATTTTAAGCTTAACCCTAGTTTGTAGTCTATTTCCTTTAAAAGTATTTATTATTCCTTTCCCCTAGCAGTGGTCATGTGATCATAAGTTACCTGACATGGATCTTCCCAGGATCTTCCCTGGAACTGCCCTCCATCTAATCTCCATGGATCTCATCTGATCTAGATCTGGATCTGAATTTGGACCCTAGATATATCTGTGGCAGATCTATAGATTGGATCTCATCTGTGGCAGAGATCTCCATCCTCATGATGCAAGCACCTCTGACCCTGCATTCTATTCATAGATTACTTCTCTTCCATTCTTCTATATCTGCATGGTATCCTGCCATACTCTTAATCTCTGCTCCATGCTTTCCCCTCATGTTCCTTATCTATTAACCCAGGGTTTAGGGCATCCCCTGATTAGGTAGTTCCTGTACTTAGTCAGCATGGTCTGTGCACCAGGCCTTGAAATATATAAAGGCAAGGGTAGGCAAGCTGGGATTCTCCAGTCTTGCTCACTTGAGTCTAGATTTAGGTTCAGTCTTGCTGGCACAGGAATTGTCTTGTTGCTCCCTTGACTCTTAGCCTGCCAGTCTCAGTACTTGGCTCTCACTCTTTTGCATCTCGCCTAGTTTGGGGCCACTAGTACAAAAGCCCTATAGCAAGATTAGGAAGGCACTTCCCAAGGGTTAGAGTTAGGAAGGTTAACACATCAAGAATTGCATTTCATAAACTCTGAAACAAATAGTTTTAAGATATCTTGGTCTGATCCTTGAAATCTCATTCTTGAACTCTTTCAGATAACTTCTGATTATCAATTTGCTCCTGGATATAGAAAAGCTCTCTGCAGCTACTTCATCCACATCATTTCCTGCAGGGAATAGATCAATGGACAGTCAGTGTTCTTCTGTGCAATGATAGTGAATTAACTTTCATATCTTCCCCAATTAAGCTCTTAATTGTGACTTGTAAATGGATCCTTGTTGAAATACTTGTTGATGTTCCATGTTGAATACTCTTCAATCTTTGATGCCCAGTTAATGATGAACAAAACTAGAATCATGGCACTATGAATCTTCTTCAACTTGTACTTGTTGATTTTCTTTCTGGAATTACTTTTGATAACACAGATGTAGAACTGCCTCTATAGTTTTAAATCATTTCAGATTCTTCTGAACTCCTTGCAATCATTTTCTACTCAGAGATAAATCTCCTTTTGTCTATCAATGCTTGTGCAACTCTGAAATAGACTTTCTTCAAATCTGCTTTTCTTTGTATCCACAGATATAACCACTTCTCTTCATGTCCATGGCTAAATACTTGCCTTCCTTGCTTGATTATTTTCTTCACCAAGCATTCTCTGAATAGCATAACCAAGTGTTGAAATCAATCATCATTCCCTCTTCAGGGGTAACTTCTAGTGAATAGACTTTTCTTGACAATCTTCAATCAGTTGAACAATGGACTAAACCATCCAAACTTCCTGCTAGAATTCTCCTGACTGATTCTTCAACTCAGTCTTGCTTTCCTGAATGTCTGCAAATCAAAACTCGAAATCCTCAAAGAGTGGACCATCAAATATCCTCCTGGTCCCCAAGACTTGATCATCCAATCTATCCTGACAAGATAGTTATTATCCTCAATCTTCTTTAATTCTTTGTAATTCTTTTTCACAGAACTTGAATGCTTCTTTCTACTTTCTACTCATGGAGCAATGCTTAACACTTTCATCTGTATACTCAAAGACTTGCTTTCTTATTTCAGCTAATCCCTTTCTACTTGTCAAGGCCCTAGATATGACCTCAACTTTCATCTGATTTCACTTACTAAAAGACTCTGAAATAGTTTTATGTCATCTCAAACCTATATAGTTTAAAGTCATTATGGACTCTTCTTGATCCTTTATCAAGTGTTAACTCTTGACTCAATTGAAGTAAACCTTCACATATCCTCCTAGATTCCAGCAACAATGACTTGCTATAGGCTGACCAATCTAGTCATGATCATCAATCTTCCTTTCTAGTCTTGACATGTGATATTGGATATGATTCTTTGTTTAATGACATTGTGGTCACTTGTTCTTTGTTTATAGACATTGCAGTCTGTTCAACCTAAAAACCAGCACTTTCTAGATTGTCCTTGGTCTTATTTTAATTCTTCCTCATCCAAGGCTTCATCAATCAATTTCCTTGAACTGTCTTTAGAGGGAAACCTACTAGCTTCTTCAGTCTACTTGCTTAACCAGTTTGATGACTCTGGCAAATGAAATTCATACTCCAGATCCATGACTTCATCAAAGTGAACCTAAAACCTGAAATGATGGACTTTTAACTTCTACTTTTCCTTGTGTACTTTTCAAAGTCAATGATTGACTGTAGCTTGTATATGTTCTTTCAACTTAATTCATCCTATCAGAGGACTTCACAGAGGTTCCCAATTTTCTATGTGATGCAATATCAATAAGAGGGTTTGCAGCAAGTACCCACAACTAGATAATCTGAAAAAACCATTTCCCTAGGACTTCTAGTCTGCAACTAAGCCTTTCATCTTCAGTACTTCAGTCTATACAGTTTAATGAGTGACAATGGTCTATGATGATCTTGCTATATGACAGTTTGGCTAAATCAATTTTCTATGTTCTTTAGTTTTCATTGTACAAGGATTATACAACACCCATAAACAAATGCAGAGGAGAGATAGTGGCCATTTAAGAATATGCCCAGATCCATAGTGGCCTTTTAATAATGTGCCCAGATCAAATGACAGTTTAATAACATGCCAAGGTCATCTATGACCCTATCCAAGGTCAAAGCAGTTTAATGACATACTTGGGTCCCAAGTTAGTGTTAGTTATGATGTGTGAAGGGGAACTGTCTTTATTTTGCTATGCAGTATAAATTCTTTCTTTATTGGTGAAACTTTCACAAAAGTATTAAAGAGCTCAAGGTTAAACAAACACTCACATCCAATCAAGTAATGGTAGCCTTAATCAAGTGTTACAGTATTGATCTCTAAATAACCTGTCCTAACCCTAAATAATCTGCCTTGATGAGGTGCATTAGTTTTGTTGTCAGATTCAGATTGAATAGATAAGAAGAATGATGTGTGGACTCAGGGTAGCAAGGCCTGAGGAGCCATTTCACTAGTTAGAAGAAAAGAGACTGTATTGGAAAAGGTACTGTTTTGGTATGAGAATAACAGGTAATTAAGGCTGGGAAGCCTTAACCAAGGAACTACCTACTATTTATACTATAGCCAATGGCACACAGACCACCTAGTCTCTCTAGCACAATACTAAATAAGGAAAGAGGGCATAGGGAAAGGGTAAAGGGTATGACCAATGGGCCATGCAAATAAGGGTGTAGAATGGAGAGGCTATGTAGAATAAAAGGTCAGAGTTTAGGGTAAGTGGAGATTAAACCATACCCTTGACCATGAGGCCAAGAAAATCCCATCTAGAGATCTGCTATGATCAGATCTGACCCTTATCTAGATCTAGATCCAGATTCATTGGAGATTAGATTAGAAAAGCACCTGTTATCTGAGATGCTAGATCCAACTCTATAAGCTATGCTCAAATCCAAGGGAAATACTCTAAATAACAACTTAGCCATATCCTAGGGTTTATTCTTGTTTGGCAATAAAGTCTCACAGTCACATGCTTGTCATGTAACTCTTGTGCATCTGAATGTTACATTCATAATAAGAGTAGCTTACTAGATATGAGAACTAATTATAAGCTGGATTGGGATAAGGTTGGAATTGGGTTGAAGGTATGGGATATAACAGTACTAATATATGGTGTTTTTTCTCTGAAGTTAATGTTATGAACATGATTGACCAGATAATCAAAGCTGTCAATGGAAATCTTCTGGAAAATGATTTGGTGTTGATTAGGGATATGGTGTTACTCCACATTCAGCATTGAAATCACCTTATAGCACAGCTCAACAATAGGGCAGTAATAGCTATCTTTGTTGTCTCTGTTCTTCCAGTCATGCTCAGAGTCTCAGTGGTGGTGATTCTCACTATGATTGTGGCCATACCAGTGATCTTCTTTATGAAGGCCTACTGGTGCATAATCTTAAGGGCTATTACTTCTTTGGTAAGTGCAGTGGTGCTAATGTTTAAGTGAATATCTAGGTTCCTCTGAGAATTTTCAGCAAGGGGTAAAGGTGAACACACACCAAGACAGTATTGAGAATAATCTATCCAATGGCCTAGGAATAAGTCCTTATCTAGCAATGTAAGGCTAACTATGTCTTAGAATACCTTAGATACCCATTTAACTCTATATGGCCCATGCTCCTTTGTTCCAGTCACTTAACTGTTAAGCAGTGTAGTAGATAGCACATGTCTATTGTGATGTGCCTGGCACTCAGTTATTAGGCATGTCTGATCTAAACCCTGTTACTCAATATCAATCACAGATTTGAGCCAGTCCAAGTTGCTGGTAGCATGGCTCAGCATTGAAGTGAATCTGGGCCAGGCTTGTTAAATTATCAGCATGATCTTTGAAATCACTAGTGCTAAAGTAATAGTACACAGCCACTTATGATCTTCACTCTTCAATGGGTTAATGTAAGCCAATACCCACTTCTAACATGCTGGCCCTTTAATTGGCTTCCTCACTCAAGATTCCTTCTTCTTGCATGTTATCCTTCAGTATTTCTTCCCTGACCTGCAGACCTCCAGTTGTAGTTCTGTACCATATATATAGACTATTGTATCCTACTGAGGAGTATCAGACCTTCTGTCCTCTCTCTCTCCTTCTCTCTTTCTCTCTTTCTTGCCCTCATAACTCATTCATGCTCTGTTGCTGTCTGCATTAGTGTAACTGCCTCACAGTGGCCTTTCAGTTGATTGTATACTAATCAACAGTCTTCATCCCACTTGTTACACAAGGATCCTGTGATAGCAAAATTGTATCTCTAATATTTCTCATAGTTGCAACTAACACACAAGTCATGAGGTCAACACTTCTCATTGATGCAGGGTCATAAATATTTAGATGGTGAACTCAATTTCTAGACATGTCATGAACACTTTTTACCTGTAAAAGTTATATGAGCTATGTAGAAAGCAGCATTAGTGTATTGTAAAGTAGGAAACTAGTGATACCATACCTCGGTTCACTGGCAAGTGGGGACAAGTCCTTCATAGATGCCATGGAATGAATAGTGCTGCATACTTTAGGGGTTCAATTCCCGGCATGGATCACCTGCCATCCATGTGGGAAGCATTGGTGTTGTACTGTAATCAGTATCTTTCTTTGCACTCACCTTTATTACACCTTAGTGTATTCTCCATCATTGGTGACCACAGAGTCCACTTAGCTTGTACAATAGCTACTTAGGCATTGTAGGTGAAGATATTGTTGAAACTGCAGGAAACTGCAGGATACTTGTAGTCACTAGGTATCCTAAGGTAACTATGTTGAAAAAGAGTGTTGTGCAAAGCTAAGTGGAATTATAATAACCTATGAGAACCTCAGTAGATGTCAAGCTACTGAGGAACATAGACTAGAAAATGGTACAAAGTGTACGCTCTATGCTTATGTAAATATTACCATAAATGGAAAGCTAAAACGTGCTGGTCAAGTTTACAACAAACTAATGGTTCGATGTAGCTATTAGCTTATGTAAGCGGTAGAGCGTAGGTAATCAACAAATACTAACAGATATGACTTCGAACGTCTGCTACCATTTCGTGACGTGAGTGTTTGTTGAATGCGCAACCTAGTTCAATAATGTGATCCCGTCTGGAAAGATAATCTACAAGGAGAAAGGTAGCCTCTATATATACCGTAGGATGTGACGTATGTGTGTAGGGCTCAAATCCTGGAATCCATGACGTGTGCCGTCCATGATGAGCGCCACGCGGGAGGACAAAGGTGGTGCACGTTACACCGTCGCTCTGTCAAGAACAGCGTTGTCGTTTTTTTTCTCTGTCGCTTTATACTTTGTCAAATTGCAGGTCGTGGCACATTGGAGCCTGATGCCTACAACCTACATTGCATTTCATTGTGATTTTGCAGAACTCAGTGACTTCCGGCTTGCCTGACATTCAGTGCATATGCAACGAATTTCATTATTCTTCTGTTTGAATATCATACTACATAACGCCGGTTTTCATCCCAGTGTCATTAGGCTCGATTTCAACTCCTGAGAAGTGTCACTAACAAACTGGACTCGTGTCACATACCAAATTGCCCTCAAGTCCGCAATCGACTACTTAGGATGTGATTCCACAACCGACCGTCAGTGTACCAGGTGCACCGCAATCGGGTGTGCAAAGGCACGTAGTGTCTGCTACACCGCGCGACAACCAGGTATTGGATTTACAAGTAGTCAACATGTTATGCTGTGCAGTCGACCGCAAGTCGCTGAGTAAAGGATAGCTCACTCCAGGGTCATTGGACTACCTCGGTGCAGTTAGGATGTACGTGGTTCCAGCGCCTTGTGATGATCGACATGTGCACCCGAACAGCCCTCGCCTACGTAGAAATCCCGCCAGTCCCAATTTCCTGTCCACTCCGAGAAATCTCGCCACCATAACCAGAAATTGACGGAGACTTCACAAGGGACCTAGATTCCCAGTGAAATATCAGCATCAACGCGCTCACCGAAAAAGTAGTAGCTCCGAGTACGCACCAGTAAGCCCGCATACAGCAGATAATCGGCATAAAAGTAATGGCGCCGAGGATCCCCATTGCAGAGACGCCAAGCGTGACAGGGAGGACAGAGATAACAAAGACAGCCGTAATTGTCCTACTGCAGAGCAGCGCTAGGAGGTCGTTCCAATGCTGAATGTGGGGTAACACTGCATCCCCGATCGACATCAGATCGTCTTCCAACAACTCCCCGTCGACAGCTCTGATCATCCTGTCAATCATGTCACCGACGTCAGCTAGGGGGATAAAGAAAACTGTGTGTCAGTACCTCCGTCGCGATACGAAGACGTTGGGTCACCTCGGTTTGGGGTTTTGACATGCCATGCTGATGTGTCTGCTTCGCCGACGAGTATTCCAGATAGATACAAATCTTTCAAGACGGTGAATTGTCTCGTCCCGCGAACACGATCCCGCAGTGTCTCTGAAATAACAAATCATCGCATCAATTCAAATGTCTCCGCGGGATGGCAGCGAATACTTGCTATTCCGCGCCAAGATACGCATCGCGCATGCTGATCCCAACATCTGTGAAGGTGGCAGAGAATCGCTAGTCGTCGCATTTGATTTCGTTTCACCCGCATTAAGGGACGTCAGACTCGTAGGTGGTACCTTTGGCGCAGTTGAAGGGATTAATCGATAGTCCTTCGGGAGAAGCATCTCGATTATCTCGAGCACCCGAGGACCAATCACCTCCACGCCATGCTCTAAAGTAAACCAACGTAAGGGAAAACTCTCAGGTGGTGACACTGCATACCCGTCTGACTTAACGCAGAGAGGATCGTCACACCCATTTTCTGAACTTTCCATTCCGGGTGCCATAGGTTCTTCAAACTCCTGTCGACAAGTTCATGGGACCAGCAGTCATTGGAGTCTAGTGCAGGCATCAGTTACGGTAGACCAATGTTGATACTTCTAGTACGTACCAAAAGATCGGAAAATGTCCAAGCAGATCAAACTCGTTCGAGTCTCTTTCCGCTTGCTCTTTACCAGCTTCTTGTCCAGGACATTGGTGATTTCGCCTTCATTGATCTTTTCCCGCAGGTCATCTCATTTAGATCAGTCAGCCTAGATCATCTAGCGTGACTGAGATGGTTCACTACCATCTTGCATAAAGTCGGCGAAAATCTGGAATCCTTCTACTTGACCTACGGCATCGTCAAAATAGTCAAATCGGAGCATATCAACAATGTGTTTCGGAAGGTGTTCATTATTCATCATCGAGTTCTTCATGTCAGCTGGTATGAAACTGAGCTAAGTGGGTCCTATGGCACATAGTCCTACTCACCATGTTTCAAACATGCAGCCAAGGCATACGCAGCGAGCAAAGCGCTGTGCTTACATCGCAGCTGATTGATGAAGACGTCCAAAAGATTGATCTCACTGAGATAAGTGCGGATAGTCTCAGCTGACAAACCATGAGTCCGTGCCTTAAGTCCGTAAAACTATACTTACTTTCGCACAACCTCAGCAGCGTCATCGTTGCAGCAGTACGGTCACGAACATTCCCCATCTGAACGGCCATTTTCAGCTCCCAAATGAGCTTTTTCTGTCTCTCATTGAGTATCGCAGCGTCTGGTATAAGGGATGACACTGTCTAGCATTTTTAGATATGCAATCATGATCACTCACCAAGCCCGAAAAGATCATGCAGTATTTGTTGATGAGGATGAATGTTGCCACCTGGTCCAACAGTTGAATTGGGTTTGGATTTCAAATGGATCAGGGCATTGGCAAGATTAGCTCGAACGCATGCATTGTAAATGTTTATTCGGTCTAAAACGTGGAGAGTAAGATGGGAGCACCAGTTCAAGGACATACCACCTACCTCGGTCTGGGTCTTGCTGGTCGTATAAAACAAACAGGATCTCGACAGCGAGTAGACCAACTAATCGACCATATCTCCTCGCCAACTTCCTTATCCTGGGCTTTATTACGGAGCATATGGTTCTCCCTGTGCCCTGTGTTAACACTCGTGTGTCATGACTGAAGGTGAAGATAGTTGCCTTCTGGGAATCGTGCCAGGGTCAACACCATGCGCAGTGCGGCAGTTAAGTGACGTGGATCTAAGGGAGTGATATACATCCTGTGGTTGCAACAATAGGTATGGTCCTTACCATTGACCCTCGATATCCGGGAAAGTCTGGGAGTGTTGGAATTCATGGAATTGAGCGCGAGCATCTCAGCGATAGTTCGTCTGGTGTCCTCTAACAGATTATCAACGGGTTTCTAGAAGCTTGATCTACCAACGCACCACATCGCAACAGGCAATTCAGGCCGTCCATTGCGTGGCCAAAATTCTCTCCCGGCCGTTCAACGAGATTATCGAACAAATCAACGAAACTTTCCAGGACGCCCTTAGTGAGAAAGTGCTGTCGCAAAATTTGGTGCTTCGTCAAAGGTCTCAAGAGGGCAATCACTCTTGGAACATCTCGATGCTTGGGTTTGCTCAGGATGGCACTAAGACATCCTGTCGCACTATTGAGTATATCTTGGGCAAGTTCATTCCGTGGCGACCCAGGACTCTTCAAATCGTCCTCGGCTCCGCAAACTACAACAAAGGATTCTATATGACACAACACATACGTTCGTGATACGACACTCACAAACGTCGTAATAGGCGACGGTGGCGACAAGCCTAACGAGCAGTGCAGTATCAGGTTTGCAGATGAGCTCCGAAAATTGCTCTTCTGAACTTGGCATGTTCCTGACACATTTCCTTCCCTCCTCTGAAAACGGAAGTATGATCATCAGGAGAATTGAAGAGGTAAAAATATCCCACTGAATCGCAGCATGAACAACAATCTGTCGAGGTAAATTGGCGCAACGCCCTCCTGATTACCAAGGTAGGTCACCAGTTTATGTGCCGCAGTGTCATCAAACAAGCCTGTCTCCCAAGTCTGCTGGTCCAGTTCTGTATCTTCGAGTTCAGCGCATATTGTGAGTATGTTGAAACCCTCTTCTAGTGTCGCCTATGGACTGTATGTGTTTGCATACAAAATAGAAGCATGAAGCTTCTGTCCGGGAATAATACGACGTGGTTGCCACCGATGTAAGCTACCAGAAGCGAGATCAACAACAGAAACCAAAAAGGCACCAAGAGCTTCACCGTCGAGCATATTCACCGGGGCCGCTAAAGGACACTTGATGCTTGACGGGGAGATGCTCCATGATTTGCCATGCACCACTTATCGAGTCACCGGTACCAAGATCAATATCATCAGGAACCCAAACTATATCTGTCGGCTCCAACACGAGACCCTCTGCAGACGCTTCTCGACGCATCCACAGTAGTGAGATGTTTCCGGCCTGATAAGGTTTTCCAGATTTATTCCTACCACCTCTATGCAAAGAATATTAATTTCATAAAAGTGGACTTCGAATGCATTACCCACACGTCCAAATGACTACCAGCAAACCAGACTTCCTTGATATCAGTAACCTTGTTCCCTTTTTCCCGGGGAGAACTACTGCGGTCACCGCTCTCAGTAGCCTCAGGCAGTTTGCCCGCGGGAACTGTAGGATGCTCGACTTTGCCACGAGCAACAGTGTACTTGGACTGCCCATCGCGCGATTGAGAATTCATTTCGTAAAGGTATTGTGGCATGAACTTGACTCGCAGCTCGTCTAGGGCAAGCGCGTGTCGAAAATGACATGCATGAGTGTCGGACGAAGTTGGAAGGAAGATGTCTCTTCTTACAAGCCTCACAGAGGAGACAGTGTCCCTGACCAAGATCAGTTTGAGTATCGCACAATAGGGGTATAAACGTGTTTAAATCACCATACTCCGACAAAATGTACCCTCAGGTCCTTCCACGAAAACGTGTTCTTGAATTCTCTAGCAGTTTGCCGTGTCTTCGGCTTTCCTGAACAGATTGCTTCGTAGTAATCGTAAGCCCTGTGCAACCTCTGTCCGTCAAGCTCCATCATGCTACACAACTGTTACTCACGTTCCAATCTGTTTCTCCGTTGGCGTGCGTATCAAGCCAACCTGATATGCGTGTTCAGTTCTATAGGACATTTTAATTAGCCGACTCATCCCATACCTCATGTATCATCCCCGCGAGAACCCGGACCTGATATGCACCCCCAGAGAATCCTATACCGCAATCATCAACAGCTGTGAGAGCTATTACAATGAATCAAACAGACCAAAGAAGTATATCTGATCCCCTTCTCGATATGTTCGCGCCAGCCAGCCATACGCATCCTTCATAATTTCCTCCATATTCCTACCATCCAGTACTTTATCTCATCAGTAAGCAGATAGATATAACAAGTACGAACCATGTGACTGCCATGTCCAACCTTTCAGAAACTGCTCTCGCCATACGTTTGAGAGGATTGAACGACTTCCGACCGGCACCAATTCCACTGGAATAATATGCACGTTGTTCTGGATGGGTTGCTTCTAGATCGATATTGGCGAACAGTTTCACCACATTGGTATTCTGACCATAGCCATGAGCGGAAAAACAAACACTAAAGAGATACAGAACAATCACATTCTGACCAAACTGGTTAGGATTGCCATCGATACACACGACGAGGTTCCTCGAGTCCTCCTTTGATAGACCGTTGCACAGAGCACATTTCGACAACGGAGCTCGGGATAATAACTTGACTGACGACGCATGTGGGCGCTCAGTTCGGGGTAATGTGACAGGACTCTCCGTGGCCATGAGAGGTGGTGAGACGTAGCAGGAGCATTCAACTTGGATGTGGCAGGTAACGGCACTCAAATAGGCCCAGAACACGAGGAATGGGGACTACAACAACAAGTAACACGTCTTATGGCTGGGAGCCACCAGAGCATGGCTAGCCGTGTGGAAAGAATCCGCACCCTGGAAGTAGGCGCTCAGGGTGTTCGACGTTATGCAATTCATGCTTCCATCACTCACGGGGTCTACGAGAGACTTACTCAAGCGTTCGTTCACGGCGTGTTCAGAATATCGAGCCCACCAACTAATGAACTTGGGTCTTACATCAACGAAAGATGTTGTATTGGCTGTTAAATGTGTTGCTTTGGTGCTGGCATGATGTGACTTGCAGTTGAGAAGCGCGAAGACGTGATTTTCCGTCGCACTGTTCACCTATGCCGAGTAGAGACCATCATTCATATCATTAATATATAATCGACAAATCAAAAAAGAGTGAAACGACCACGCGTAGCCTCCGGCCGAAGTCCAGACTGGCGGCATCAGTAAATGGTGGGTTGATTATTCGGGGCGTGCACCTTAGGGAGGCCGAGCGATTCCTGTGACGTGTCACCAGCAAATTGGACCCTTCATATTGCAGGTCACGTCTTGAATGTGGCGAAGAGAAGGCGAGAGCCGCTAAAGAAGAGCGCCCGTCGTCGGCCGAACAGTGCGAACCGATTTACCTGCGAGTCCGCAACCTCCTGAGGTTCTCGCTTCAGTAATTGATTGCCACCGTCCCGGGTACACCACACGCAAGTTGCAGCCCCACAGATTCAGCTACACCTAGTTGTCATTCACTTGGTTTCAGAGTGGGCACCGTTGTTCCAAAACCGACAATTGGACCCCGTCAATGCAGTGTACAATGTGTCGCTCGCTATCTGGTACGGTTGCCTACTAGCTGTAACCGAAAGGCATCAGTTTCCCCAGTTTTCACTGGCTCCCAAAAGTGTGTTTCTTCTTCTGTGTGCGCTTTAGCTTCTACAGCCTAGAGACCGTAGCTTGATCAAATGAGTTTCTAGCCTCTCACGAATCCAGTACCGCTAGTATGATAACCGGCCGTGGAATCAACTGGGGATGTTCGTGTCGAAAGCGTGACCATACACAGGGGTGTAAAGGGGCATACACTTCCTTTCGGGTGAACTTCATTCAAACGATGGGTAGTTCAAATAGCGGCACAGAGCCATCATCAGTAACGCCAGTAGGAATGGACGAATCATACCTGAATATCACACAGTGCGATCACTGTGTCTAGCGCCTGGAAATTCTGTGATACCCATAAGGCACCCTCCATTCGACTGAAGTCATCAAGCGCACACGTCAACGTCCCTGTTCTGTATTACAACGCTCTTGGGGAAATCCCTGCAACCGGGATCAGTCATTTGCATCCTGAACTATCAATTACCGAGACTAACATTCTGGTGTATGCTTTCGGAGGTCTCTGGTAGTGTTGAAGCAGTTTTTCATTTCCGTCACTCTCCAAGCAGTTGCCAACAACGTGTCTTCCAAGATGGGGCTCACGAAACAAACTTGAAAGGTGCCGACTATACACCAAGGGCATGGTGGACCTCCCTCACAAGCAATCATTTTCTGTGTTTTCCCTTGATTGGGACCTTCACGAGTGAAATGTCGAATTTTATAAAGGTGAGCATCCCTACCCGCCTCCTGTATTACAGCATATTTATAACTAGTCGAATGACCGGATGATCCCTTGGTCTAAGCATCGCCACGATCCTCCCGTCTCATAAAACCTTAAAATGTCTCCAATTCACCTCTACTATTATCTCGCTTCCAGCCTTGACCGTCTCTCCGAGGACGCTCTAGCTGCTCGGTTCTGTCCCCGCCCTTGGCATCACGATGCCGTGAAGCCTACTATCCAATGCAACTTTACCTTTCAGTGTTCTTGGTCTTCTCCCTAAATGAGACCTTCATGAATCCAAGGACACCGATACCATATTGCTGATCTTCGAGTTGCCCGGCTCGATGTCAGAAGATGTTGTCACCAATGTCCAACAGAACTGCTTGATAGTCTCCTTGCACTTTCCGTTTGGGACCAGGGTAAGCCTATGGCTTTTATTCAATCTTGATACTGGATGCTAATGCAGCGACAGTCAGGCTGAGGACATGCGGGCCAGGATAGGGAACGGCATCCTAACGACCATGTCCCTAAAGACTTCCTCTTTGAGTCTCACATCAAGTGCATCGTCGTTTACTGCACTTTGTTCCCAAACAAAGGACTGTGTTGCTACCAGCTTACTATTTTTCTAGTCGTATTATTGGGATTTAGCTGTGATTGATAAGGCATGGTGTATGGGCAACTCGATACTTCACGGGGGAATTCAGCCTCTTTAAAGGCATCCGGTCGCACTCGAACTGCGGCAATGCAGACAAGCCTAGCGAGATGAGAAATGCACAAGAGGAAAAGAAAAAATAATCAGACTACTCTACATTCGGGAAGTGAGATGGAGTCAAACATTGATACTTCTCCTTCAATACACTGCCATGAATCATTCTAGTATGATCGACCGCCACTGCCTGTTCTCTATCCGGACCCAATCTTCTTCCTTGACGTCTGCTTTTCCTACTCGGTATGCCACATCACCTCTCCATTCTATGGCTAAAAGTATCAACTATTTGGTGCCGTTCGCCGCGACCACGATGAAGTCTTGATGTATGATTTCGGTGCGAAAATGGGTAGAGTTTGGGTCTGGTCGGAATTCAGGAGAAGGAAATAGCGTATATTGCATCTCGCCCGGTCCCTGGACTCTCCAGCCCCGGATGACCCTTAAGTTCGCAAGACTAGTCCAGAAGTGTAGTTGACCAATTCGGAGGGTGGAACGTTGTGTAAGGGTTTGAAGCGGGGGAGGCTGCTTGTTCTTCCATGTGGGAACGTGATCGCCTCGGGGCCATGACCGCTCATTAATCTTGACTAGATGGTGACTCTTGTCTACTATATAAAATTGAATCACAGGTCGCACATCACTACTATATCCAGGATGAAGAAAAGGTAAACTGTCCGGGTTCTCTCCTGACCAGGCGGCCCAACTCCACGATGGAATTGGAGTCACATCCTTTGAACCATTATTGTTGAAGACCGGGATATTTACGTGGTTTCGTGCGGAATGACCGGTGAAAGACCACGTCATCGAATATGAAAAAAGTGATTCGGGAAGGCCCCAGAGGAATGCGTCGTTTTGAAGTGTTGCAAGACTTTCGGAGACACCTTTAAATGCGTTCAGCAGGTCTGTCTGATAAGTCAAACGTCGCTGTCGGTAACTGGAGAGTAGGTCGTAGTAGGTATTGCAATACTCCAATGCCTGGAGAGGTTCCCGGGGTAGGTAGTTAGTGGCGAATGTCTGAGGGAATGATAGGTTAAACTGAACAATGTCCCCGACATCTTCGAGAGCTCGCTCTTCTGAGTACGATGCTGCACGGCAGGTCCAATATACTTGATTCTCCGAAAACACCAATACCCTGCTGGACAAGACTCGTTCCTGGAACGTCCATGCCCGATGTGCCCACACTGTCTCATTGATTCCACTCGGTGTTTTGCGGATGTCGATGACCGTCAGAAGCTCATGATTGGCGAGCCTCAAGATCTTCTGCACCTGTTCACGGGACTCTCGTCCGAGACCCGGAAGACCTCTGCCTGCGTGATCCCCAACAGCTGCGATTATGGTGAACAGAGCCCTCGAATAAATTGATCCCAATCGCACGATCTCTGTTTGCTGCATCTTCGGATGGTCCTGGATGATACAAAGAGAGTCTACCCATAGGTAGCGCTCCCCAATGGCGTGCACTAGAGTCATGGCGTCCCGGATTGTGGCGGGGATAGGTAACGAGCGTAAGGAGCCCGCCTTTCGAAGATCACGGGTATTCTCTAGGAGATGTCTGAATACGGGAGCCGTGCCCCAGATGTAACTTAAAGTAATGTAGCGACAGCGTGACGGAGTATCCGCAAGGCACAACTGGATCACATCGATCACAAAGGTTGGCTGAAAGCTCGATTCCTTGTCCCGCGACGCCGGACGTCGCAAGGACGACGTGCAATCCGTCCCATGTTTGCTTTCACACTGGTGAAGCCACGCACGTATGAGCTGTGGATTTACTTGCGTGGTAACGAGCCTGCCACCGATGGTATCAAGAAAGTCTTTCTCCGTCTGCGAGGAGGGTAAAGTGAGGTCTCCCGCTTTGGCGCGTGATCTGGCCTTAATCTTGATCCGACTTTTTAGCATCAGCTTCTCAAAATCTAATTCTAGCTGACCTGGAGATTTAGAATGTAGTGGTCCGACTCATTCTCTCTCTTTTTGAGTTCCCAAGGAAGGCAGGGCCCATAATACTGATTTGCCACGGACGTATCGAAGATCACGGAGGTTTCTGTTAAATGGAAATGTGTGATGCTGGGATCTCGGGCCTTGACGTATCCCGGCAACTTGAAGTTGCAAAACTCTGCGCTCTCTTTTATACGGCATTCACCGCTGAGTTCTGGAGGCTCTTTATCCAGGCTTTCAGCGATGAGTTTGCAAATGTCGCAAGCGAAGCGCCGACTCTTGATTTTGTCGATGGATCCAAGAGGGATCCAATCTTTGTGATTTCGCCCGAGTGGCGGTTCAGAACAAGGCAAAGGCTTTCGGCATGGATAGAGAGAACGAGTCAAACGTTGTACGTCGAGCTTTGAGCATACCTCACAAAGTTTCGCCATCGATGCTGAGGTTCCTATGGTGAAATCAAAAACGAATCAGGTCGCACGTGTGCCAACGAACATATGGGTTTACTACGGTACGTATCATTAAGAATAGGTACGGATTAATGAAGATATTTTGCTCACCCCATTTGCGCATTACACAAACGACGGACTGAGGTGATCACATTCGTTCATTCATGCTGTATACCACATGAATTAAATGGATTGGTTGCGAGGAGGGTGGCAAGTAAACGTGAAGGATTTATGATATGAATAGACGGTTGTGACAGCGGTGAATATATGTATATGTCAGTAACATGTGCTGCAAGAGGGCGAGGTCGAACAGGCGGAGATAATGGCGGAGCCAATCTATGTGCGTGATCGTCCACATTCCAACAGTTCCTATAGCTCCATCCATGACAGGTCTCGTCTGCAGTTAGCAGCCCATGGCAAAGAAACCGTCGATCTTTGGTCCCACTCACCCCCGATACGGTACGGCATTCTCACAGCGTCTTTCAACAAAGCCGAAGCGCCCAAGCCTTGTAGATGGACTTTCCTTCGAGTCTTCTTGCTAGTACTTGTTAGCATTCAAGTTGTTGGCATCCTTTCCACTGCATTAATAAATGTATTTCATGTAAAACTGCAGGATACTTGTAGTCACTAAGTATCCTAAGGTAACTAATGGTTCAATGTAGCTATTAGCTTATGTAAGTGGTAGAGTGTAGGTAATCAACAAATTCTAATGTTTCAATTCAACCATCAACCATCTGTCTCACATTCTCATATGGACCAACATTGATGGCAGTGTGCTGAGCAGAGTAGGTCCCTGACTTTATGGTCACAGTATTGATCCATGCATTTGAGGTACTATTCATCATGTGAGAGTCCCACTTGTTTCTTAAATTCCAGATGCCCATCAAACCCTGTGCTCTAGTCCCCACTGCTTTCCATCTTTTTCCCATTGTATTGCCATCAATACCTATTGTGTGGGCATTGAGTGATATGGTGATTGCTTGGGCACTACTAAGCATTTAGCATACTTAGCAGTGTATTGGCAAGAGCTCAAGTGGTTGCAATACCTTGGTTGTTGTAGTTTCCCTTTTGAGTCCCTTACCTTTTTGCTTCTGTCTCTGGCATCATCTACTTCTACATTTGAGAATATGACAAACTTTCTGAATCTCATGTTTGTTATGGTGGTGATATGGCACACTATGCAGATGAGCTATAAACTCTAATCTGATGTGAATCTTGGAGTTGTGCCAATGTTGATGTTGGTGTTAATATAGAAGAATAAAATGGTAGATGGATAAATGCCTGCCACTAGAGGTGACATAGAACTTAGAAAGGGAAGATACTCAGGGTAGCTAAGCCTGAGAAGCAAAGTCCAAACACTAGCTTGTCTATTGAGAAGCCTAGAGGACTAAACAAACAAGTGCTCAAAGCTGGAAAGCTAAGAACTACATAGGTGGCCTATTTATACTCTCTAGAGTGGTGCATGGAGTATCAAGTGTGTCTGGGATAAATACTAAAATGGTAACTGGGCATAGGATGAGAGTAAAGGGTATGACTAAAAGGCCATGTGTATTAAGGGTATAGAATGGAAGAGAAGTAATAGAATGAAAGAGAAGACTGCAGGGTCAATGGATATAAAGACAGCACCTTAGCCTTAAGGCTAAGAAGATCTCATCTGGATCTTTGCCACAGATCAGATATATTAATCTAGATTCAGATCTAAGATCCAAGATCAGATGTCATCTAGATTATATTAGGATATATCATTATTTGAGATCTGCTGCTAATCCTATGCTAACCCTTTAGTTGAGGTAAACTTTGAATAAGACTAACCATAGCCTAGGGTTTGGCTCAATCTGGCATAGGAGTCTCACAGTCACATGATGGTCATGTGACTCTTGTGCATCCAAACTGTTCATTTATAACAATATTTACCTTCAAAGGCAAAATAGTTTAATTGCCAAGGTACTTGTTCACTCTGTTATACTTTACAGAAGAGTCATTAGCAATTGTTTAAACTCTAGCATTCTCTACCCACCTCTCCACATCCATACTACTTTCTACTTCCCATTCTTGATGTTATTATTTCTCTGGTATTTCAGCTCACTTCTTTGCAAGAATTCAATGGTAATCTCTGGACTGTCTGCAAGTATACAGATTAGTTTGTCCCTTATTTGCTTGTCCTTTTTTGTGCTCCTTCAGTCATGGTTGATGGAGAGTAGAGGCAAGTATGCAAAATGTGAGAATTATGATCATGTTTCTTCACTGAGATGTTCAATTGTTGCATGCTATTCTTTTCTATGGTATATGTCTTCATTTAATACCTCCCACAAGTCTCTGTATTTGGTTCTGATGCTCTGCTCTTGAAATGTCTGGCTTATAACATATATCCTACCTATTTACAACAAGTTTCAGTGTGTGTTTTGACTTAGTCTGGCATTCTTATCACTTACCACTTGTGAGCATGATGGATTATATGCATTACTTCTGCTAGTTGGATCCCTTGGACCTGCAAAGTGCACCTCACTCTTGGTGACACTGGGTCTTTCTAGCATATTTGTATCTCCCCCAGATCTAGAAATATATCTGCATCTTTTGTTCTGTGAGCCTAGCATTGATGTGGGAAATAACATCTGTATATCTTCATTGATACTAACATACTCATTAATGAAGCTGAGGACTAGATACATGTCAGTTAGTAATTGTTGAAAAAGAGTGTTGTGCAGAGCTAAGTGGAATTATAATAATCTATGAGAACCTTAGTAGATGTTAAGCTACTGAGAAACATAAACTAGAAAATAGTATAAAGTGTACGCTCCATGCTTATGTAACTATTACCATAAACGGAAAGTTAATGCATGCTAGTTAAGTTTACAACAGTAATACTGTAGCATACAGTGAGTTTGTGCATACCTCAGTTAGGAGGAGAAATGACTAAGGATATGGTAAGGAATGAGGTATAGTATTAAAGGGAAATGGAGTTATCATGTACTAATATGTTGGGTAGGTGACAAGGAATTTGTGCTATTATAGTAAAATGGAAAGCTGTGACATGTGGAGATTATACCACAATCAACACTCCTGGCTCAGCTGGATTTCACTAATTTGGTCAATTCAAGCAACTGAACTAGATGACAGTATGCATCCATGGGCAACCCTTTAGTGAAGATGTTGGCAATGTTATCTATGAAAGCAACATGCTTTAGAGAGAGTTTCTTATGGTTGATTTTATCATGAAGCCAGAAATAGAAAACATGAATATGATATATGTGTGTTAAAACTTATCCCAGTAGGAAGATACTGTTAAAATCTATACCAGTACAAGTATACTTTTAAAACCAGTTCTTTTCTGAATGAAACCCTTGATGCTAAAGGAAGGTCATAACTCCAGAGGGCTCTGGAGAAATCTAGGAGAGGTTTCATTAATTGAATGGGACTTGGCTTCACCTTATATGTTGCATCCTTGCACTTTTTGGTGTCCCAATTTACATAGAAGTTGAAAGTGGGTAAGAAGGCTGTCTCTGTGCTCAACAGGAGGAACAGGCAGGATAAGAAGAGTCAAGCCTAGTCATGGGTATGGGACCTTGTGACTTCTTCAAGGATATCACTTGGCCCCAGAGGTTCTTCAGAGTAACCCAGAGAGTTAGAGTAAGCCCAAAGGCTCAATCAGAGTAAGGATGAAGACAAGGGGGCATTTATGTCAATATTTATACTGAGGTACAAGATACAAAACTACAGTACTTATACCTCAGAGAGGTGGAACTATCTAGGAGTGTAGCAAAGTTAGACAGGTGCAAACTCAGAAGTAAAGCAGATGTCTAAATATCTAAGAAATAAATGGAGATGTCAGGGAAGACAATGTTCAATCATGTCAGAATGAAACTGAAGGGTGACAGAATGAAACAAGGGGAAGCAAGGAACAGAAATAGAACAGGAATAGTAACAATAATGGTATCAATAACTAAGAGCAGGAACAGTGATGGAGTTATACTGGAATGGTTTGGAGACAATGAAATTGAATCAAGGTAGTACTTAACTGGAACTGAAATAGAACTGAAAACAGAATGGGGTGGAGTAGGAGTGGAGGCCTGGGGGAGTATATGACACTGAGGGGTGAGAACTGTATATGCATAGCTGGGGCAGACTGGAATGGTGATAGAGGGCTGGAGTTGCCTGGAGGGGAGTTAGAGAGCTAGAGTAGCTTACTAGGTATGAGGACCAATTGTAAGCCAGGTTAGGATAGAGTCAGAACTGGGTTGGAGGTACAGGATATGATAGTATGAGTGGACATCTCATTGGGGGTTGTGAGAATGCAGATAGCTGTGGTATTGTTGATATAGAGGGAGGTAGAAGTTGCTGGACTGAGATTAAGTTCAATAAGCAGATAATGCATTCAAAGAATTTTGCATCTAACATGGACTGCAGACTAATATTTGGCCTTAGCCATGGACAACATAGTCACAGTCTGTTTCTTGGCAGATCAAGAGAAGATACCATGACCAAGCATAAGTGTGTAGCCAGAAATGGAACAAGCATGATCTGGTGAGCTGGCATAGTTGATATCAGAGAATGCACAGAAAGTGAAAGATTGTGTTGCTGCAAGGCCCCTGAGATTTAAGATGAAATTGCAGATGCCTTTGAGGTACTGAAGAATGCATTTCACTGCTATCCAGTGAATCTGCCCTGGATTTGCTGCAAACTATGCAATTTGTTGCACTGCATGTGTGATATCTGGGCAGGTTATGATAGCACAGTGGTTTAGCACACCTACTGCATTTTGATATGGCACATTTTGCATGTCAGCAAGTTCATCTGTGGTATATGGAGAGAGTGTGTGTGATAAACACAATCCTGCTTGCTCTGGTGTCAAAATAGGTTTTGCAAATTCAAGTCCATAAATCTTGAGCATAGAGTCAATATATTGGTGGTGAGATAGTAAGAGCATATGGGCATGGCAATTTTAAGTGACCTTAATTCCAAGAAGATAGCAAATCTCCCCCTGGTCCTTGAAGGAAGCATGCTGGCTGAAATTGTGTTTGAAGCTGGCCATTTTGGCTGGTAAGAAGATATAGAGGCTAATGTCATTAATGTGGAATGCAATGATACATACATCAAATTTATGATGATGAATAAAGACACAGGTGTCAGATGTGCAAGTAGTAAAGCCAAGTTCAAAAAGAATGGATTTTAGCTTTTTATACCAGAGGTGACCAGATTAACACAAACCATAGAGTATTTTCTGGAGAAGCCAAACATGGTACTCTAGACCTTCAGCAACAAATCTGGAAGGCTATTTGATGTAAGTGGGTTAGTCAGGGAGTATGTCACTGTTAAGAAAGGCCAAGTTGACATCAATGACATGGATTTTCCAGTCAAGTGCAGTAGCAATTATTAGGAACTAATACCACTAGCTAAGGTTTACTTTTCATTTCACTCTATATTATGTTACACATTCTATTTAGCTTCATATTTAGCCCCTTTTCCTATGCTTGATTCCTTTATTTAGCTAGCTTATGTATGCCTTGTGACATGGTCCATGCACATTAGCAAATAGGATATAAGAGCAAAGGTTTAGACTGAATTCTCCAGTCTAAAGCACTTGTTCATTTTGTTACAGTGTTGATCTTCTGAACAACCTGTCCTAACCCTAAATGGTCTGCCTTGAGAGGGTGCATCAGTTTTAGTATTGGATTCAGATTGAATAGAATAAGAGGTTGGTGTATGGACTCAGGGTAGCAAGTCCTGAGAAGCCATCTTACAATGTTAGAAGGAAATGCCTTTATTAACTAGGTACTAGATGATGTACAAGATAACAAAGTGATTAAGGCTGGGAAGTTGAAATCAAGGAACTACTCTACTATTTATACTATATCTAAGTGTGCTCAGATCATCTCCAGGGTTAAGGGGAAACTAAATAAGGAAGTAGGGCATAGGGCATGCTTACTGAGAATATAATCAATGGGCCATGTATAAAGGAGTATATCAAGGGAGAGGCTATATGGAATGGAAGGTAAGGGTTTAGAATAAGTATTATAAATGAATAGTTCAGATGCACAAGAGTCACATGACCATCATGTGACTGTGAGACTCCTATGCCAGATTAAGCCAAACCCTAGGCTATGGTTAGTTTTATTCAGAGTATACCTTGACTAAAGGGTTAGCACAGGATTAGCAGCAGATCTCAGATAATGGTATCTTTCAATTGAATCTAGATAACATCTGATCTTGGATCTTAGATCTGAATCTAGATTAATGGATCTAATCTATGGCAAAGATCCAGATGGGATCTCCTTGGCCTCAAGGCTAAGGTGCTATCTTCATATCCATTGACCCTGAAGTCTTTCCTTCCATTCTTGTACTTCTCTTCCATTTAGATTCTTGATATACATGGCCATTTAGTCATACCCTTTACCCTTACCCTATGCCCAGTTATCATTTTAGTATTTATCTCAGACATACTTGGTGGTCTGTGCACCACCCTAGATAGGTATAAATAGGCCACCCATGTAGCTCTTAGCTCCCCAGCTTTGAGCACTTGTTTGTTTAGCCATCTAGGCACTCAATAGACAAGCTAGTATTTTAACCCAGCTTCTCAGGCCTAGCTACTCTGAGCATCTTTCCTTTTTAAGTCCTGTGTCACCTCTAGTGGCAGGCCTATACATTTTATTCTCTTATTCTTTCAATCAACACCAACATCAACACTGGCACAACCCCAAGGAGACATCAGGTTAGGGTTTATAGTCTCTTTGCATAGTATGCAAGATTGCCACTGTAACAGTAAGCAGAGATTAAATCATACCCTTAGCCATGAGGCTGAGGAGATCCCATTTAGAGATCTGCCATGATTGCATCTGACCCTCATCTGGATTGAGATCAGATTTATTGAAGATACAGATTGGAAAATTGATCTATTATCTGAGATACTAGATTCAACCATAAGCTATGTCCCAAACCCAAGGGGAATACTCTGAAGACAACTTGACCATATTCTGGGGTTTATCCTTGTTTGGCATTAAAGTCTCATGGTCATGTGCTTGTCATGTGACTCTTCTGCTAGTGAACTGTTTATTCATAACACATTTGTTGCTATTATCCTTTCTTTGATCTGACTGCTTGTGTGGGCATTTCTCAAGGCTTGGCCTCTGGGATTGAGGTTGGATTCCTTAACAGCAATGACATATAGCAGATGAATTGACTCAATCTAGGCAACTGAATTAAACATTTCATCAAAATTAATACCAGATTTTTGGATAAAGTCATGTGTAACAAGGCATCATATCCTGGACCTCCAACCCAACTCTGACCCCATCCTGACCCAGCTTACAATTGGTCTTTGTATCTAGTAAGCCACTCTAGCCCTCTGACTCCCTTCCAGGCAACTCTGACCCTTTATTACCATTCTAGTCTTCCCTAGCTATGCATGTATGCTTCCTACCCCTCAGCATTATATGCTTTCTCAGGCTTCTGCTCCCACTCTGCCCCATTCCATTTCTAGTCTATCTCTGCTCCAGTCAAGTACTACTCTAGTTCCCCTTTATCATCTCCAGACTGTTCTGGTATAACTCCATTACTGTTCCCAGTTTCAGTTACTGTTACCATCATTGTTACTATTCCTGTTCCATTCCTGTTCCTTGCTTCCCCCTGTTGCATCCTGTCACCCTTCAGTTTCAGTCTGACATGATTGGACATTGTCTTCTCTGACATCTTTATTTGTTTCCTAGATATTTAGACATCTGCTTCACTTCTGAGTTTGCACTTGTCTTACCTCATTACACTCCTATATAGTTCTGCCTCTCTGAGGTATAAGTACTGTAGTTTTGTATCTTGTACCTCAGTACAAATATCAACAAAAATAACAAAATACCCCCTTGTTTTCATTCTTACTCTGCTTGAGCCTTGGGCTCACTCTGACCCTCTGGGCCACTCTGGAGTATCTCCAAGACCAAGCAATATCCTTGAAGGAGTCACAAGGTCTCACTCCCATGACTAGGCTTGACTCTTCTTGTCCTGCCTGTTCCTCCTGTTGAGCATAGAGATAGCCTTCTTACCTACCTCCAACATCTATGTAAATTGGGACACTGGAAAGTGCAAGGGTGCACCACATAAGGTGAAGCTGAGTCCTATTTGATCATTGAAACCCTTTCTAGATTCCCCCAGAGCCCTCTGGAGTTCTGACCTTTCTTTAGTATCAAGGATTTCATTTAGCAAGAAACTGGTTAAAAGTATACCCATTCTGATATAGGTTTTAACAGTCTCCTTTTATTGGGATAAAGTTTTAACAGCTTTATACCATAAGATATGACCAGAGACATTGTGCTTGATGCACAAAATCCATTTAGTATCTGTTATAATGCACTTTTTTATATTTCATGTATTTTGCATTTCTGACACCATGTTTACTCTTCACACTGTTACATTATATGACCATTTCACACCTTCACCTCTTTATCATTTTACCCTTTCACTATTTCATATCTTCATATTTCACAGGTCTAGACTGGTCTAGGCTATAAAGTTACACCTTATGTTTTACATGTGTATTTCTAGGTCCCTGCTCTTTTTTTTGCTATTGGATAGCTTACTGTACAATAGTTTAGGGCCAGCCTATCTTACATGGTCTATATATATATCTGTAGCCTATATAAACAGGGTATGCAAGCTAAAACTCTCCAGTCTTGTATACTTGAGCCTTAGTGTTATGAAGTGACACTCCAGCACTGGAACTAGTCATGTGACATCACATGACATTATGTGATTATGCACAAGACACCCCTTTTTAAGCTTAATCCTAGTCTATGATCTAGTTTCCTTAAGAGTATTTATTATCCTCTTTCTCCAGCAGTGGTCATGTGACCATAAGTCACCTGACATGGATCTTCCCAGGATCTTCCCTGGAAATGCTCTTCCATCTAATCTCCATGGATCTCATCTAACCTAGATCTGGATCTGGATCTGAACTCTAGATGCATCTGTGGCAGATCTATAGATTGGATCTCATCTGTGGCAGAGATATCTGTCCTCATGGTACAAGCACCTCTGACCCTGCATTTATTTCATAGATACTTCTCTTCCATTCTCCCACATCCATATGGCCTCCTGCCATACTCTTTATTTCTGCTCCATGCTTCTATTCTTACTTATTTATTCAGGGATTAGGGCATTCCCTGATCAGGTAGCACATGTACTTAGTCAGCATGGTCCATGTACCATTCCCAGTAATATATAAAGGCAAGGATAGGCAAGCTGGGATTCCCCAGTCTTGCTTACTTGAGCCTTGATTTAGTCTAGCATCTGAGGGAATATTCCTTTTACAGATTATCATCAACAATACCTCATAGCTTTCACAAGTGATCTAATAACCCTAGGGTTAGCTTGATTCACTTGCATTCTCTTGTCTAGTTTGGGGCCACTAGTACAAAAGCCCTTTAGTAGAAGAAGGCACTTACCAAGAAAGTCCTTAGATTAGGGTTAGAAGCAGTTCAGCACATCAGCTTGTGCTTCACTTAGTTGCTTTTCCAAGTCCAAGCCTCTTTACTCTTTGCCTAGTTCTGGTACCTCTATGTTCAAAGGCACTATTTTAGCTTTTTAGTCTTGAGATTAGCATACACAGAGGTACATTAGGAAGATCAACACTAGTTAGCATCTTAGTATTAATAGTATCATAGCTAGCAGAAAGTCTAACAAGCTTGTAGATCCCAAGTTGGGCAATTGTGTTAAGTTCATTGTGCATGGCCTGCTTTCATTCTGCATGGTTACATGAGTTCACCACCTTACAGTATGTGCAGGGATTTTCTTCAGATGTAATGTGGACATTTTCATCAGATAAGTTGGGCACAGGAGCCTCATTGTCCTCTGCATTTAACATATATTGAGCCTTAATAGCAGTAATGTGAGTAGATCAGATATAAGAGGGTGGCAGAGATTGCTTTACATGGTTAGGTGGAGCAGAAGAAAGATCAAGGTAAGTGATAGGTTGCTTGACATGGTCAGGTGGAGCAGGGAGAGGATCAGGGTAAGTAATAGGTATTTAGCTGGAGTTATTGTTATTTGAATTAAAGAAGGATAAGCAAAGTGAGGTGTAGTAGAATTCATACTTCCTCTCAGCTAGAAAATGTTATGAACAAACAGTTCACTAGCAGAAGAGTCACATGACAAGCACATGATCATGAGACTTTAATGCCAAACAAGGATAAACCCTAGGATATGGTTAAGTTGTTTTTAGAGTATTTTCCTTGGATTTGGGCATAGCTTATGGTTGAATCTAGTATCTCAGATAACAGATCAATCTTCCAATCTGTATCTCCAATGAATCTGATCTCAATCCAGATAAGGGTCAGATGTGATCATGGCAGATCTCTAGATAGGATCTCCTCAGCTTCATGGCTAAGAGTATGATTTAATCTCTGCTAACTCTGAACCCTTACCTTCCATTCTACATGGCCTCTTCTTGATACACATCTTTACTGCATGGCCTATTGATCATATTCTCAGTAAGCATGCCCTATGCCCTACTTCCTTATTTAGTATTTCCCATAATCCTGGAGGTGGTCTATGCATACCTGGACATAGTATAAGTAGTAGAAGTAGTTCCTTGGTTTTGGCTTCCCAGCCTTAATCACTTTGTTAGCTTCTTATCTTGTATATCATCTAGTGCCTTGTCAATACAGGCATTCCCTCCTAACTAAGTGAGATGGCTCCTTAGGCCTTGCTACCCTGAGTCCATACACTGATACTTTATTCTATTCTATTCAAATCCAACACCAAAACTGATGCACTCTCTCAAGGCAGATTATTTAGGGTTAGGATGGGTTGTTCAGAGATTGACACTATAACAGGAAACTGTCATACTGGCCAACAGCATCATCAAAAACAGCATGGGCTGAAATATGAATGGTGCATTTGGCAGGCAGGTAAAACTGCCAGCCCTTCTGAGTCTCTAAATATCCCATAAAAACAGCATGCATATCATAAGAGTCAAGCTTGTGATGAGCAGGTGCATTATTGAGGCCATAGGTGACATAATCAAACTGGTAAAGGCAAGAAATATTCAGTTTGCATTTATACTGTGCTTCATATGGGGTGGAGTTGGAAAGAAAATGAGTTGAGTACTGATTTTTGATATAGATGATATAGTTTGCAGCCTCTGGCCACAAGGAGAGTGGCAAGCCAGAGTCAATAAGGATAGTGCAGACACAATCAATAAAGATACAGTTAAGTCACTCTGTTATATCCCATATCTCTGATTCAGATCTGATTCACTCCCAACCTGGCTTATGACTGGTCCTCATATCCAGTAAGCCAATCTAGCCCTCTGACTCCCCTCTAGGCAACTCCAGCCCTTCATCATCATTCCATTCTACCCCAGCTAAGCATGTACACTTCCACCCTTCTATCAGTACATGCTCCCCTGGCCCTTTACTTCACTCTGCCCTATTCCATTTCTCATTCTATCTCTGTTCCCAGTTAAGTACTATCTTAGTTTCACTTCATCTTCTCTGAACCACTCCACTATAACTCCATTTCTAGTTCTGCTCTCAGTTACTGTTACTATTCCTGTTCCATTCCTGTTTCTGTTTTCCTTCACTTCTTCCTGTTATTCTTCAGTTTCAGTCTGACATGATTGGACATTGTCTTCCCTGACATCTCCATTTGTTTCTTAGATATTTAGACATCTGCTTCACTTCTGAGTTTGCATCTGTCTTACTTTACTATACTCTTAGATAGTTCTGCCTCTCTAAGGTATAAGTACTGTAGTCCTGTATCTTGTACCTCAGTATAAATATTGACAGAAACACCCCATGTTGCTGTCTGTTCACCCTCACTCTAATTGAGTCCTTGGGCTCACTTTGACCCTCCAGGTTACTCCAGAGTTTTCAGCATTAAAGTTATTATGGCTTAAATATTGACTTGGAATAAGTGACAACTTTACTGTTGTTACTACCCCTATCCAACCTAAGTCCCCTGACTCACTCTGACCCTCTGGCCCTGCTGGAGATCATGACCAGCCTATTGGCTACCTTTCATAAGTCTTGATAACTTTACTCCTTAAAACTGGACTTGACATTCTTCATCTTGTCTTTCTTTCTTGTTGAGCCCTGAGCAAGCTCTCCTCCACTATCTCTGGCCTGCTACAAATTAGGACACCAAGGCTATGCAAGGGTGCACCACATAAGGTAAAGCTGAGTCCCATTTGATAAAAAAACTGCTACTTGACTATTTAACCATTTTCTGAAATCTCCGGAATTATTTGGAGACCTTCAGAGCTCATATCCTCTTCCAGTGAACTCCAACCAAGTGGAAGTAGTAGTGGCAGTTGATTCAGTCTCAACATTTTTGAATTTTGACACACTCAGAAACACCATTTTGTTCAGGGATTCACAGAGCAAATAATTCCCAGTGAATTCCATCCTGTCTCATGAAGGAAATCCAGGTAGAGCTTATGTATTCACCATCATTGTCAGAGCAGAAAGTTTGAATAGACTTCTCACATGATTTCTCCACCTCAAACTTCCAGGCCTTGAAGGTAGCAAAAGCATTACTTTTATGATGAAGGAAGAGGACCCAAATCCAGTAGATATGGTTATTGGTGAGAGTTAGCATATATTGTGTGCCAGAAATGCTATGGACAGGAGAGGGACCTCAGAGATCCAAATGAATCAAGGCAAGGAAGTGGCTGGCTCTATCATGCTCAGAGGGTGGGAATGAAGCTTGTGTTAACTTGCCCATTATGCATAACTGACAGATGGGTGGATTGCATTTCAAATCAGCTTCAGTAAGGTGGGTGCCAGTAACAAGCCCAGTTCTGATTAGTAAGTGCATAGACAAATAGTTCAAATGCCCAAGGCAGCAATGCCATTGCTCTAGCAGAAAAAAGGGTGCAATAGCAGGGTAAGTGACATCAGGGAAAGAGTAAGGCACATCAAGGTAGTAAAGGCAATTAGTGTGGTAAGTAGCAGTGAAAATCAGTTTGCAAGACTGAAGAAGCATGTTATAAATCAGCTAATCACTGTCTTTTAACTTGAAGGATAAGCAATGACCAGCACCAAAAATAGTATAACAGTTAGCATTATTAAGCTGAGAGACAGAGATGATAGAAGTAGAGAAAGCTGGAATATGGCAGGCATTGTGTAAGTGGAGGCAAGTGGTGCCAGATAGTTAGCTGGCAAGAACTTGGGCTTTAATGTAACCAGAGATAATAGTTTGACCATTATTAAAACCACTAATACTGCCACTGATAGTGGTAAAATATGAAGTGAAGGATTGCTGGTCAGCCAGGATATGGATGGATGCACCAGAGTTGATAATAGGTGACAATAGAACTAAGCAGGCATTGAAAACAGAATTCATGGTGCAGGGGAGGGTTAAATCAGATTGTATAAGAACATTAGATGGTAGTTTTGTTAGAAGTTACTGTAGAGGATATCACTATATACAAGGAGACCTCAGTTCATATGAATGAAAGACTCAGAACATTTTTCCAAACTAACCTATATACAAGAAGACCTTGTATGTACTGTTTAGTTAATGAATGTAATAAATGTATAGTAACCTTACCTTAGTTCATATGAATAAAAGACTGAGGTATGACATGGCAGTGTCTGTACTTAAAAGAACAATGTGATTATGTAATGAAATGGTCAGCATATGTCTCAGAAGAAAAGAAGGAATCTCAAGAAATAAATGGCCTGGAGGCTTAAAAGTATAAGATAGGAGGAGAGTAAAGAGAAATGAAATAAATAGAGTAAAATTTCAATAGGTAGGTGGGCAGAGATTGTCTCAGTCACCATCAAGCACTTCTCTAGTACAATGTTAGAGACTTCATTCTTGCCATCATCCTCTTGAGTGACTTTCACTTTCTTCTTTTTTCTATCACAGGACTTTTTTCTTGGTCCTTTCACTTTCATGCCACCACTGTTTGCATAGCATGTGGTTTTATTATGTCCACATGCTAACAGTTCATACAGAACTTAATGCCAGTGGCATGAGCAGTTTACTCTAGTGCTGCCAGAGCATTTTCTGAAGTTTCACTGGTTGTGATAGATATGGAGGGTATCTGCTGTTAATTTTCCTCAAGAATTTCCAATATGACACTTGACAATGTTGTTGTGGCCTTGTCAAAATGTATATTCTTGATAAAATAATCTCAAGAGTCTGAATCCTTTGGGTTAGAAGTAAGTGTTGACAGTAGAATAATGATGGCAAGCCATTCCTGAATCATGAAATTGGCATTTGAAAGATACTGGACAGCCTCCTGATATTTATTGATATGTGCAGATATATCTCCACCACTTGACATATGGTATGTGAAATAGTGAAACCAGTATATAATGGATCCTGTTTCAACCTGGCTAAATTCTGCTGCAAGTAGGTTTCATGTATCACTTGTAGCATAAGGGTAAGTTATTTTGACTATGAGCTTAGCTTTGATTCATTGCCCAATCATTGCCTTTGTAGCAGAATTCATTTTTTGCCAGACTATTTGGAAAGTAGCATCTGATAGTTCAGTGAGGATTCCATTAACAATCTGTAACAAATTGCAGTATTCAAATGTTGTGAGCATGTGATGTGCCCATACAAAGTAGCTGGATTCATTGGCAAGGTAATCATCTTCACTTCACAGGAAAAAGTGAAACACCAACTATTATCCTGGTTCCTAGATAAGCACCTCTGTGTGTGCAATTCTTAAGACTAATGCAGACAAGTAATTCCTTTGAACTTAGAGGGATCAGAACTAGGCAAAGCAAGAAAAGAGACTTGAACTTGAAAAAGCAACTAGGGCTCAAGTACACAAGACTGGAGAAGTCCAGCTTATGCTTCCTGTTTATATAGGCTACAGATATGCACACAGACCATGTAAGATGGGCTGGCCCTAAACTATTGTACAGTAAGCTACCCAATAGTGAAAAAGAAGCAGAGATCTAGAAATACACATGTAAAACATGAGGTATGACCTCATAGTCTAGACTGGGCTAGACCTGTGAAATATAAAAAGGTAAAGAGGTGAAGATGTGAAATGGTCACATGATGTGACAATGTGAAGAGTAAACATGGTGTCAGAAATGTGAAAAAAGTAAAGTATGAAAAAATGCATTATAACAAAAAGTGACTTGTACTTGTGGACATATTCCAGGATATGGGCATTGTAGAGACAGTGTTTTGATCAGACATATAGGCTTAGGATAAAGATAAGATTGAATTTAAATGGGTTGTAGTTGGGCCACAGGGCTTATAACCTAATGAAGCTAAGGACTTAGTTGTTATGAACTCACTTTACTTACACCACTTTTAGCCCCTATTTCCTTGTTTTATTTGGATTACCTTTAGTTTGGCCAGCATCTCTTACCTCATGTCTAATTTCTAATCATTATGATAGTTATCTCATGTAGGCCTCATGATCTGGCACATACACAGGTATTTAGTAATATATAAGGGCAAAGACTTAGACTGGGAAACCCAGTCTAAAGTACTTGTTTACTTGTTGCTATTATCCTTTCTCTCAGTCTGATCTGCTTGTGTGGGCATCTCTCAAGGCTTTGGCTTTGGGATTAGAGTTGAACCCTGTAACATTAGTTAAAAGAAGAAAAAACTGATATTAGTACCTAATGAAGCTAAGGTCTAGATACACATCAGTCAGTAATACTGTAGCATATAGTAAGTTTGTACAACCTTAGTCAGAAGGAGAAACAACTGAGAATGCAGTAAGGAATGAAGTACAGTATTAAAGGGAAATGGAGTTATTATGTACTAATATGTTGTGTAAATGACAAGAGATTTGTGCTATCATAGTGAAATAGAAAGCTGTGACATGTGGAGATCATACCATAATTAACATTCATGACAGTAGACCTCCATACTACTATTTTGATAATATTGGCATATTAGAAATTTTACAAAGATCTAATTTGAGCTTATTATAGCTATTTTGATTCATTGTAGTCACTTGCCAGTAAACTGAGATATGATATCACCAGTTTCCTACTTTACAACACACTAATGCTACCTTCTACATAGTTTATATAACTGTTACAGGTAAAGTGTTCATAACATGTCTAGAATTGAGCTCACCATCTAAAGATTTGTGGCCCTGCATCAATGAGAAATATCATATTGGCAAAATAGTTCTAAGAGACATAGCAACAAAGAAAGTATGGACCTTACAACTCATGTGTTAGTTGCAAATATGAGAAACATTAGAGACATGATTTTGCTACCATGGGTCCCCTTGCATAACAAGTGGACTGGAAACCATTGATTAGTATACAATCAATCAATTGACAGTGGAGCAATGACCCTATTATATGTGGCTGCATACTATTACTTTAGTACTGGTAATTTCAAAGATAATGCTGATAATTTAACAAGCCTGGTCAGATTCACTGTTAGATTATCAAGCATGTGTGCAGCCATGAATAAAAAATGTGCCATATCTAGCAGGTATACATGTGGACTCAGCATTACCTGTTTAGAATGTATCTCAGTTCCAGAGGATGTGTTAAAACTTTATACTGATTGCAGATATATTGGTAGACCTTCTACCATTATCTGCTTCATGAATGAAATCCTTATGGCTAAAGGATAAAGGTCAGGTTCTAGTACCTTGGTGGTACATGAACCTGAGAAAAGGTCATATTTCAGAGACTCTGGAGATGATTGGAGGCATCTGGAAGGATTTGGGAAGGGTTTTGTTGATCAGATGGGACTCAGCTTTATCTTATGTGGTATGCTCTTGCACTTTCTGGTGTACCAATTTACAAAGGTGTCAGAGGTGGGAAAGAGAGCAATCTCAATGCTCAACAAGAGGGACAGGCAAGATAAGGAGAGTCAAGTCTAGTCATAAGAGTGGGGCCTTACAATTTCTTCAAGGACATTGCTCAGCCCAGAGGTGCTCTGGAGTAACCCAGAGGGTCAGAGTAAGTCTAAGGGCTTAGGCAGAGTAAGGATAACAACAAGGGAGTGTTTATGTCAATATTCATACTAAGGTACAAGATATAGGACTATTGTACTTATATCTCAGAGAGGCAGAACTATCTAAGAGTATAGTAAAGTAAGACAGATGCAAACTCAGAAGTGAAGCAGATGTCTAAATATCTAAGAAACAAATGGAGATGTCAGGGAAGACAATGTCCAATCATGTCAGACTGAAACTGAAGAATAACAGGAAGAAGTGAAGGAAAACAGAAACAGGAATGGAACAGGAATAGTAACAGTAACTGAGAGCAGGACTAGGAATGGAGTTATAGTGGAGTGGTTCAGAGAAGATAAAGTGAAACTAAGATAGTACTTAACTGGGGACAGAGATAGAAAGGGGAAATGGAATAGGGCAGAGTGGAAGTGAAGGGCCAGGGAAGCATGTACTGATAAAAAGACAGAAAGTGTACATGCATAGCTGGGGTGGAATGGAATGGTGATGGAGGGCCAGAGTTACCTGGAGGGGAGTCAGAGGGCTAGAGTGGCTTACTGGATATAAGAACCAGTTGTAAGCTGGATTGAAATTGGGTCAGAATTGGGTTGGAGGTATAGGATATAACAGGATGTTATAAACTGCAATGCACTCCAGGGATACTCCAGATAATTCCAGAGTGAATAGAGCTCAGCTTTACCATATGTGGTGCACCCTTACACTAGTACCAGGTGCCCTGATTTACAGAGGAATCAGAAGAGGGTCAGAGATTCAGGATAAGCCATAGGGCTTTTCCACCAAGGGATATAATGTCAAGTCATAAGGCAAGTTATGAAACTTAATATAGGATATGACATCAAGTCATGAAACAAAAGGGAGTCAAGGATGATTGTAACATTGTGTTATGGTCAATATTTGAACTGAGGTACAAGATACAAAACTACTATACTTATATCTTGAAGAAGTAGATTATTTAAAGGAGGAACAGAGATATGAAGGGAGTTGTCTCATAAGTGAAGCAGGTGCCAATGCATCCTGGATATGAATGGAGATGTCAGGGGAGACAATGTCAAAGAATATCAAACTAAAACTAAATAATGACAGAAAGAGGCAAGAAAGAAAGAAACAGAAACAGAAAGTAAGATTAGAGGGACTATGGAGTTGTATTGGAATGGTATGGAGTTAACATAGGTAAAGTTGTAATCAACATTAGATAGAAAGGGATGGAGGTAAAGGAAATCAGGAAATATGTAGCTTATAGCATGAAAGCAACCAGAGTTGCACTGGAGACAGAGCAGAGTTGATCTATTGACAAGGAATGTGACAATATTCCCCTCTTAAGGCCTGAACCCCTAAAGGCTACTAAGCATGTGCTCTCAATTAGTAAGTGATTGGAGTAAGTGTCAGAGTTTAGCTGGCCAGAAGCCCATAAAAATGAATATTACTTCAGAGACTTCCACAAAAGTTTCTTTCATCATGTCTCCATTTACCAACATTCATACCTGGTCTGATGAGCACCTTGAGGAGTATATAGAAGACAAAGAAGAGCTTAGCAACATAAAGTATGCCAAGTAGAAGCAGCAAGAAAAGGTGGGGAGAGAGGAGGAGGAGACTCAGAGGAAAGCAGAGGAGACTTAGAAGGCAGTGGAGGTGATCCAGAAATGAGTGAGTACAAGACATGCTGTCAAGGCCTAGCATCCAATTCTGGTTTAGATGGAGGAACTTCACCAAGCCCAGGTGGAGTTGAGTAGTGACAAGGGCAAGAGGAGAGCAGAGAAGGGACCAGAGTGCCAGAGGTGCAATGACCAGGGGCTGGAATGTGAGATAAGCCCAGGCAAGTCAACATCATGCCTTGCCTGTATAGAGGTGAAGGTGAGGTGTGACTGCCCTAGCCAGGAGAAGCTGGAGAGGAAGCAGAGAAAAAAGGGTGAGAAAGATAAGGTGCCCAAAGATATAGCAGACTTGGAGGGAACAGAAGAGGGCCTTCAACAGTTGGCCAAGGGCTGTCATCTGATGGAGGCATTACTAAGAGAGGTAGGTGGGAAGATGTAGCAGGAGATGAGGTGCAAGAACCAGCTGCTAGGGTGGCTGGTTAATATGTTGGAAAAGGCATGGGTAGTGGAGACCAGAGATGCTGGAAGTTTGAGAGACAAGAATGGGGAAATTGACAAGGTAGTGGAAAAGCTGTTGAATCTGTGTGTGGAGGTCAGAGGGATTACAGTAGTAGATAATAAGGACAAGGAGAAAGTTGAAAAGGCAATCATTGAGTAGATGGAAAATCTTGTGACTAGATTGCTGGATCAACAAACTTGCTTAATTAATTATAAGATGGCCTGGATTTGTTCAGATAATGAAGGTGAAACTCCTTTATAATCTCCAAGGCATGATCTAATTCAGTGGTAAGAAGCCATGAGGTCTCCTTGTTAGTACCCTTATAACCTAATCACTTAACCAAATATAGCAATTTGCAGTTCCTTTGCCTACAATCTATCTTTGAGTCTAGGATTTTAAAGATCTCAAACTCCAGTTCACTGTTGATCTTGACTGGTGGTGGAGGTGGTTGCACATAATCAGGAATTACATTGGGAATAGAGGATTCAAGTTGAAAGACATAAAAGACCAGATGAATGGACTTTATGTTTTCTGGGAGGTAAAGTGTGAAGAACAGTGAGCCTGCCTGAGCAATAATGGGATAAGGACCTAAGTTTTTTTCAGTGAGTTTTTTAGATGGCTGTATAGTCCCAAAGTACTTAGCCTTGATGAATACCTGATCATCTACTTTAAAGTCTGGTGCCAGAGATCATTGGGCATCTGTGGGTCCTTGGTATCTGACTTGGGTGGCAGCTATTTCCTCATAAAGGAAGACATGGAGTGAGTCAAGGTCAATAATATATTCTTGAGCTTGAATAAAGATAAGGTTGCATTCCAGATAAATAGAGATGTTTGAATGGTAGCCCTCATTAGCAAAAAAAGGGAAAACACCTGTGGTAGCATGAGGGGTGTTGTTATAAGCAAACTTTGTGAGGGGCAGGAATTCAGACCAGTTATTCCACTGATAGTTGCAATAAATATGTAGATACTGCTCCAGGGTTTGATTTATTTGCTTAGTTTGACCATTACCTTTCAGATAATATCTGGAGGTGAAGTGGAGGCAGATGTTGAGGGCTTGACCCAGGAAATGAAAGAAATAGAAGACAAACTTGGAACCATAATCAGAGGTAATATAGGAGGAAATTTTATGTTTGGAGAAACATGGAGTAAGAAAAGTTTAGCAAGCTCTGGGGAGGTCATCTTATTGTCTGTAGGAATGAAGATGCACTGCTTTAATAGACAATAACAATAATAAAAATGGCAGTGTGATTAGAGAAAGCCAGAAGTTGTTTAATGAAATCCATAGAGATGGAATTCCACAGCTTTTCTGGGATGGTGTTAAAACTTATACCAGTATGAATATACTGTTAAAACCCATCTGAATACAGATATACTATTAAAACCAGTTTCTTTCTGAATGAAACTTGTGACACTGAGGAAAGGTCATAATTCCAGAGGGCTCTGGAGGGATCTAGGAAGAGTTTTGTTGATCAAATGGGACTTGGCTTCACCTTATGTGGTATGCCCTTGCACTTTCCAGTGTCCTGATTTACATAGATGTTAGAGGTAGGTAAGAGGGCTGTCTCTGTGCTCAACAGAAGAGACAGGCAGGATGAGAAGAGTCAAGCCTAGTCATGGGGGTGGGACCTTACAACTCCTTCAAGGATATTGCTTGGCCCCAGAGGTTCTCTGGAGTAACCTGGAGGGTCAGAGTGAGCCCAAAGGCTTGATCAGAGTGAGGATGAAGACAAGGGGGCATTTATGTTGTTGTTTATACTAAGGTACAAGATACAAAGCTACTGTACTTATACCTCAGAGAGGTGGAACTATCTAGGAGTGTAGTGAAGTGAGACAGGTGCAAACTCAGAAGTGAAGCAGATATCTAAATATCTAAGAAATAAATGGAGATGTTAGGAAAGACAATGTCCAATCATGTCAGACTGAAACTGAAGGGTAACAGGATGAAATGAGGGGAAGCAAGGAACAGGAATGGAACAGGAATAGTAACAATAATGGTATCAGTAACTAAAAGTGGGAATGGTAATGGAGTTATACCAGAATGGTTTGAAGACAATGAAATTGAACTAAGGTAGTACTTAACTGGAACTGAAATAGAACTGAAAATGAAATGGGGCAGAGTGGGAGTAGAGGCCTGGGGAAGCATGTAATACTGAGGGGCAGAAAGCATACATGTGTAGCTGAGGCAGACTGGAATAGTGACAGAGAGCTGGAGTTGCCTGGAGGGGAGTTAGAGGGCTAGAGTAGCTGTCACTTCCCATGCCAACAGGTTGACTTCACTATGTCTCTGGTGCAACTCTGGTTACTTTCATGCTTTAAGCTGCATATTTCCTAGTTCCCTTTACCTCCATTTTTTCCTATCTAATGATTGGTTACAATCTTACCTATGCTAACTCTGTATCATTCTAATACAACTCTGTAGTTCCTCTTATCTTACTTCCTGTTCCTGTTCCTTTCTGCCTCACTTCTCCCTGTTATCATTTACTTTTCAGTTTGACATTATTTGATGTTGTCTCCTCTAACATCTCCATTTGTATCCAGAATGCATTGGCACCTACTTCACTTATGAGACAACTCCTTTCATATCTCTGTTCCCTTCTTAGCTAATCTGCCTCTCTAAGGTATAAGTACTGTAGCTTTATATCTTGTACTTTAGTTTGAATATCAACCATAATACAATGTTATGATCCCCTTAGATCCCCTCCTGCATCATGACTTGACATCATACCTCTTGTTGGGAAAAGCCCTTTGGCCTATCCTGGATCTCCAATAGTTTCTGACCCCTTTGTAAATCAGGGTACCCAGTACTAGCATAAGAGCACACCACATAAGGTAAAGCCAAGCCCTATTCACTCCAGAGTTATCCAGAGTACCTGTTATAAACATAACATTTGCTAGCAGAAGAGTCACATGACAAGCATGTAACTGTGAGACATTCTTGCCAAAACAAGACAAACCCTAGAATATGGTTGAGTTGTTACTTCAGAGTATTTCTCTTGGATTTAGGCACAGCTTATAGGATTGGATCTAGCATTTCAGATGATAGGTGTATCTTCTGATCTTATCTTCAATGAATCTGGATCTCAATCTAAATGAGGGTCAGATTTGATCATGGCAGATCTCTAGATGGGATCTTCTTAGTCTCATGGTTGAGGGCATGGTCTAATCTCCACTTACCCTAGACCCTTACCTTCCATTCCACACTGCCTCTCCATTCTACATCCCTTATCTGCATGGTCCATTGGTCATAATCTCAGTAAGCATGCCCTATGCCCTATTTCCTTATTTAGTATTGTGCTGGAGAGACTAGGTGGTCTGTGTGCCATTTGTTATGAAAGTAACATTCACTAGCAGAAGAGTCACATGACAAGCACATGACCGTGAGACTTTATTGCCAAACAAGGATAAACACTAGGATATGGTTAAGTTGTTTCTTCAGAGTTCCCCTTGGGTTTGGGCACAGCTTATAATTGGATCTAGTATCTCAGATGAAGGTATCTTCCAATCAGATCTAGATGACATCTCATCTAGATTGATGGATCTGATCTGTGGCAGAGATCCAGATGGAATCTCCTCAGCCTTATGGTTGAGGGCATGGTTTAATCTCTGCTTACCCTAGACTCTTGGCTTCCATTTCACACAGCCTCTATATTCTACACACCTTATCCACATGACCCATTGGTCATACTCTTAGTAAGCATGCCCTATGCTCTATTCCTTATTTAGTATTCCCCATAACCCTGGAGGTGGTCTGTGTGCACCAGTACTTAGTATAAATAGCAGAGTAGTTCCTTGATTTCAGCTCCCCAGCCTTAACCACTTTGTTATCTTGTACATCATCTAGTGCCTTGACAATACAGGCATTCCCTCCTAACTAAATGCTATGGCTCCTCAGGCCTTGCTACCCTGAGTCCCTTACATCGCTTTTCACTCTATTCCAACTGAATCCGACAACAAAACCAACACACCCTCTCAAGGCAGATCATTTAGGGTTAGAACAGGTTGTTCAGAGATTGACACCATAACACCATTGGCTATAGTATAAATAGCAGAGTAGTTCCTTGGTTTTGGCTCCCCAGCCTTAATCACTTTGTTATTCTCATATCAAAACTGTACCTCCTTCAATATAGTCTTTTCCCTTCTAACTAAGTGAGATGGCTCCTCAGGCCTTGCTACTCTGAGTCCATACACTGTTCCACATTCTATTCAATCCAAATCTGACAACAAAACTGATGCACCTCATTAAGGCAGATCATTTAGGGTTAGGACAGGTCATTCAGAAATTGACACCATAACAGTATCTCTGGAGTACATTGCAATTTTATAACAGTATATTTAAACTCCTGCTTGTGCTGGTACTGCTATCATGTCTATCTGTGTAAATAGAGCTTACTCTCACACTATCCTTGATCAGTTCAAGAGTTTCTCTGCCCACCATGCCCCAGGCTCAGCCTCACAGGCTCCTGCACCCTCCCACTCTTCCACACCTAGTGCTCCAGTTAATGAAGCCTCTGATGGTTCCAAGGTGTTATATCCTGGATGTCTGACCCAAATTCTGACCCCATTCTGACCTGGCTTACAATTGATCTTCACATCTAGTAAGCTACTCTAGCCCTCTGACTCCCCTTCAGGCAACTCTGGCCCTTCATCACCATTCCAGTCTTTCCCAGCTATGCATGTACACTTCCCACCCCTTAGCATTATATGCTCCTCCAGGCTTCCACTCCCACTCTGCCCCATTCCACTTCCACTCTATCTCTGCTCCAGTTAAGTACTACCCTAGTTCTCCTTTATTATCTCCAGACTGTCCCAGTATAACTCCATTACCATTTCTGGTCTCAGTTACCATTACCATCATTGTTACTATTCCTGTTCCATTTCTGTTCCTTGCTTTCCCCTGTTTTATCCTGTCACCCTTCAGTTTCAGTCTAACATGATTGAATATTGTCTTTTCTGACATCTCCATTCATTTCCTAGATATCTAGACATCTGCTTTGCTTCTAAGTTTGCACTTGTGTCACTTTGTTACACTCCTAGATAGTTCTGCCTCTCTGAGATATAAGTAGTGTAGTTTTGTATCTTGTACCTCAGTACAAATATCAACAAAAACAACAGAAACACTCTCTTGTTGTCATCCTCACTCTGCTCGAGCCCTTGGGCTCACTCTGACCCTCTGGATTACTCTGGAGTACCTCTGAGGCTATACAATATCCTTGAAGGAGTTGTAAGGCCTCATCCCCATGACTAGGCTTGACTCTCCTTGTCCTGCCTGTTCCTTCTGTTGAGCATAGAGACAGCCTTCTTACCTACCTCCAACATCTATGTAAATTGGGACACCAGAAAAGTGCAAGGGTGCACCACATAAGGTGAAGCCAAGTCCCATTTGACCATTGAAACCCTTCCTAGATTCCCCCAGAGTCCTCTGGAGCCCTCCAGAGTTCTGACCTTCCTTCAGTGTCAAGGGTTTTATTTAAAAAGAAACTGGTTAAAAGTATACCCATCCTGGTATAGGGTTTTAACAGTCTTCTTTTATTGGGATGAAAGTTTTAACACAAGGTTCCCCAACCTCCCCATATCCCTGACAACTGTGGTGCCCAGCCAGGAGTATCAGATGAATCTGGAGATGATCCCTCTAACAGGTATTCTAATATTCTGGAGGATGGCCCTGAACCTTTCCCAGACCCAGAATCTATTCCCATTTACTATAATACTATTACTGATCTTGCTAGCACCATTTGTGAATTAGCTTGCTCTTTCCATCATATCCCTGAAACATTGCAGTGTACTAAAGTATGTGAACTGGACCAGTTTGACAGAACTGACCCCTGGAAGCTCCACATTTTTCTGGTGCAATGTGAATTAAACTTCCGGGATCATCCCAAAGCCTTTGCCAATGACTGAGCCAAGGTCACTTATGCTTAGTCCTACCTTAAGGGCATGGCATTGGAATGGTTTGAGCCTGACTGTCATATCCCATATCTCCAACCCAGTTCCAACTCCATCCTGACCTAGCTTATGATTGGTCCTTGTACCTAGTAAGCTACTCTAGCTCTCTGACTCCCCTCCAGGCAACTCTGGCCCTCCATCACCATTCCAGTCTGCCCCAGCTATGCATGTATGGTTCCTGCCCCTCAGTGTTATATACTCCCCCAGGCCTCCACTCCTACTCCACCCCATTCTGTTTTCAGTTCTATTTCAGTTCCAGTTAAGTACTACCTTAGTTCAATTTTGTTATCTCTGAACCATTCTGGTATAACTCCATCACTATTCCCACTCTTAGTTACTAATACCATCATTATTACTATTCCTGTTCTGTTTCTGTCCCTTGCTTTCCCTTGTTTCATCCTGTTACCCTTCAGTTTCATCCTGACATGATTGAACATTGTTTTCCCTGACATCTCCATTCATTTCTTAGATATTTAGACATCTGCTTCACTTCTGAGTTTGCACCTGTCTCACTTTACTACACTCCTAAATAGTTCTGCCTCTCTGAGATATAAGTGCTGTAGTTTTGTATCTTGTACCTCAGTATGAATAATGACATAAACACCCCCTTGTCTTTGTCCTCACTCTGATTGAGCCTTTGGACTCACTCTGACCCTCTGGATTACTTCAGAGAACCTCCAGGGCCAAGCAATATCCTTGAAGGAGTTACAAAATCCCACCCCCATGACTAGGCTTGACTCTCCTCATCCTGCCTGTCCCTTCTGTTGAGCACAGAGACAGCTTTCTTACCCACTGCTAACTTATATGTAAATCAGGACACCAGAAAGTGCAAGGGTGCACCACATAAGGTAAAGCCAAGTCCCATTCAATTAACAAAACCTTTTCTAGATTCCTCTGGAGCCCTCTAGAGCCCTCTGGAGTTATGACCTTCCTTCAGCATCAAGGGTTTTATTCAGAAAAGAACTGGTTTTAAAAGTATACTCATACTGGTATAGGCTTTAACAGTATCTTTCTACTGGGAACTGTTTTAACAGCATTGATCCTTCCTGTGCTTTACTGGAGGTTAGACTTAACACATCCATTCTTTTAGATAATGCTTCACTTATGCCTCTTGTTACCCTTGTTTTACACAAAATTCCTCCATTTTCCACCCTGATTGACTTTGGTTCTTCAGATTGCTTCATAGACACCAAGTTAGTCAGTATCTACAATCTTCCAACTTATTCTGTTCCTCCATTGCAGCTCCAACTTTTTGATGGCTTTTCCAATTCTATGATTATGAATGCCATTAATCTTTCCATTTGTTTTGAAACCAGTAATATCACTCTGATAACATTTTATGTCACTCTATTGGATGGATCTAGTTCTCTAGTTCTAGGACACAACTGGCTTGCCCACTACAATCTGTTGATTGACTGGGTATCAAGCCATATCTTGTTCCAATCATCTGAACCAAACATGCCAACATTCCCAAGCTTACCTCTGTAGCTGCTGGTTTCTCCAATCCAAGCTAACTTCAAATCTGATTCACCATACTTCCCTGGCTCCAAATCTCTGTTGATTGAGCTACTCAGCTCATCAGCATTCATATGCACCTATTGCCTTGATGGCTTAGTCCTGTTCTGTCTGCAACTCCAATCCCTGGAGAGTCATCTCCATTCTACTTCTGTTGCCCCTCCTTCAGTCAACCTTTCTGGCATTCCTCAGGAATACCATGACTTTGCTGATGTGTTTAGCAAAAGCAAGGCATCTACTCTTGCTCCCCACCACAAGTTTGATCTGAAGATCAATCTGGAAGAAGGCACCTTACCACCTATCAGCCCACCTACTCCTTGTCACCCTCTGAGCTTGAAGCACTCAGGACCTTCCTAGACAAACATCTTGCTACTGGCTTCATCTGACCCTCTGCATCTGCTCATGCTGCTTCTGTTCTCTTCATCCAAAAGAAGGACAGATCTCTTCAGTTGTGTGTAGATTTCTGAGGACTCAACAAGATCATGATGAAAGACTGCTACCCCCTTCCACACATCTTCAATCTCCTTGATACTCCAAGCCATGCAACTATCTATACCAAGCTTAACCTTAGACATGCTTATCATTTAGTTTGCATTGCTAAGGGTAATGAGTGGAAAACCTCCTTCCATATATGCTATGGCTTGTATGAGTGGCTTGTCATGCCATTTGGGCTCACCAATGCCCCTGTGGCTTTCCAGCAGTTCATCAATTCTATTTTTGCCAATCTTCTTGATGTTTCAATGATTGTTTATTTGGATGATATCCTAATTTTCTCCACTGACTGGACATCTCATACTGGGCACATCCAAGAAGTCCTCCACCACCTCTGGAAGCATTGCCTCTTCACCAAACCTAAGAAATACAAATTCTATCCCAATTCCACTGAGTATCTTGGATACCTGCTCTCTCCTTCAGGGCTTACTGTTATAAAGTTGCAACATACTCTGGAGGTACTCTGGATAATTCTGGAGTGGATAGGGCTTGGCTTTACCTTATGTGGTGCACCCTTATGCTAGTACTGGATGCCCCAATTTATGAAGGGGTTGGAAACTATCAGAGATCTGGGATAGGCTGTAGAGCTTCTTCCAACAAGAGATACAATGTCAAGTTATGAAGTAAGTTGTGAGACTTAGGGTAGGGTATGACATCAAGTCATGAGGCAGGAGGGGTCTGAGGGAATTGTAATGTCATGTTATGGTTGATATTCAAACTGCAGTACAAGATATAGAGCTACTGTACTTATATCTCAGGGAGGCAGATTATCTAAGGAGGGAATGGAGATGTGAAAGGAGTTGTCTCATAAGTGAAGCAGGTACCAATGCATCTTGGATATAAATGGAGATGTCAGAGAAGACAATGTCAAATAATGTCAAATTGAAACTAAATAATGACAGGGAGAAGCAAGGCCCAAAGAAACAGGAACAGGAAGTGAGGTTGGAGGAACTACAGAGTTGTATTGGAATGGTATGGAGTTAGCATAGATAAAATTGAAAACAATCATTAGGTAGGAAAAAATGGAGATAAAGGGAACTAGGAAATATACAGCTTAAAGCATGAAAGCAATCAGAGTTGCACTGGAGATATAGCAGAGTTGGCCTGTTGGCATGGGATATAACTGTCATATTCCAGACCTCTGACCCGAATTCTGACCCCATTCCAACCTGGCTTACAATTGATCTTCATACCTAGTAAGCTACTCCAGCCCTCTGACTCCCCTCCAGACAACTCTGGCCTTCTGTCACTATTCCAGTCTTCCCCAGCTATGCATGTATGCTTCCTGCCCCTCAGCATTATACACTCCCCCAGGCTTCTGCTCCCACTCTGCCCCATTCCACTTCCAGTCTATCTCTGCTCTAGTTAAGTACTACCTTAGTTCCCCTTCATCATCTCCAGACTGTCCCAATATAACTCTGTTACTGGTTCCAGTCAGTTACCATTACCATCATTGTTACTCTTCCTGTTTCATTCCTGTTCCTTGTTTTCCCCCTGTTTCATCCTATCACCCTTCAGTTTCAGTCTGACATGATTGGACACTGTCTTCCCTGACATCTTCATTTGTTTCCTAGATATCTAGACATCTGCTTCACTTCTGAGTTTGCACTTGTCTCATTTCATTACACTTCTAGATAGTTCTGCCTTGCTGAGGTATAAGTACTGTAGTTCTGTATCTTGTACCTCAGTATGAATATCAACAAAAACAACAGAAACACCCTCTTGTTGTCATCCTCACTCTACTTGAGCCCTTGGGCTCACTCTGACCCTCTGAATTACTCTGGAGTACCTCTGAGGTCAAGCAATATCCTTGAAGGAGTTGCAAGGTCTCACCCCCATGACTAGACTTGACTCTCCTTGTCCTGCCTGTCCCTTCTGTTGAGCATAGAGACAGCCTTCACCCACCTCTGACATCTATGTAAATTGGAACAACAGAGAAGTGCAAGGGTGCACCACATAAGGTGAAGCTGAGTCCTGTCTGACCATTGAAACTCTTCCTAGATTCCCCTGGAGCTCTCTGGAGCCCCTGGAGTTTTGACCTTCCTTCAGCATCAAGGGTTTCATTTAAAGAGAAACTGGTTAAAAGTATACTTGTCTTGGTATAGATTTAACAGTCTCCTTTTTAGTGGAATGGAAAGTTTTAACAATAACACTCACTATATCCCCTGAAAAGGTTCAAACCATTCTGGATTGGCCCAAGCCTTGCAAAGTTTGAGATATCCAGTCTTTCCTCAGTTTCACTAATTTCTATCACCATTTCATCTGGGGTTACTCCAATATCATTGTTTTTCTGACTTGCCTCACCTGCAAGTCTGCTTGTTGGGATTTTGATGCTTCTTGTCATGCTGCTTTCCAGCACCTCAAGAATGCTTTTACTTCTGCCTCTATTCTGATCCATTGGGTCCCTGATGCTCCTCTCATCATTGAGACTGATGCCTCAGACTACACAATTACTGGAATCCTCTTACTCTGGTGCCTGGACAATGAGGTCTGCCCTGTTGCTTTCTATTCACATATGCTCACTGTGCCAGAACTCAACTATATTACCCATGATAAGAAACTCCTTGCTATTTTTACTGCATTCAAGACCTGGTGTTATTATCTTGAAGGTTCCAGGCCTTTGGTGGATGTTGTCACAGATCACAAGAACCTGGAATACTTCACTACATCTAAACTTCTGACCCACTGGCAAGTCCAGGAGCCAGAGTTTCTCTCTCAGTTTAATCTGATCATCCATTTTTGCCCTGGTCGTTTAGGTGCTAAATCTGATGCTCTAACTAGATAATAGAATATCTATCCCAGAAAGGAGAATAGCAACTATGCCCTTGTTAATCTGCATAACTTCCAGCCAGTGTTTACACAGGAGCAACTTGCAGTGTTCCTCTGGGCTTCCTCCCTAGTATCTCTGGTCTTCCAGTCTGCATCTCTTTTTAACATTGAAACCCTCCATTATGACATCCCCTCAACACTCCCTTCTGATTCCACTGCCTTTACCCACTTGTCCAGCATCCTCTCATCTGACTCTCATTGGTCTAGAGATCCAGAAGGCTTCTTGCATCTGGACAACTGCATCTATGTTCTCAACACCTCTGACCTCCACCTCCAGGTTATCTGCTACAAGCATGAACACCCCTTATCTGGACACTTTGGTCAGAATCAGACACTGGAGCTTATCTGCTGAGAATATACCTGGCCTGGCATTCAAGCATTTGTCAAAGAGTTTGTTTCTTCATGTATAGCTTGTGCCCATACCAAGGTACCCCATCACAAACTCTATGGTTTCCTCAAGCAGCTCCCCATCCCAGAAAAGCCATGGAATTTCATTTCTATGGATTTCATCAAATAGCTCCTAGCTTCCTCTGATTACTCTGCCATCCTCATCATTGTAGATCATCTATCAAAGCAGTGCATCTTCATCTCTACAAATGACAGGGTGATCTCCCCAGAACTTGCTAAACTCTTCTTAAGTGGAGTTTCCTCCCACATTACCTCTGATTGAGGTTCTGAGTTCATTTCCCATTTCTTCCATTCTCTGGGTCAAGCCCTCAATATCTGCCTCCACTTCACCTCTGGGTATTATCCAGAGGGTGATGGTTAAACTAAGCAAATAAACCAAACTCTGGAGCAGTATCTATGCATTTATTGCAACTATTAGCAGGACAACTGGTCCAAACTCCTGCCCCTTGTGGAGTTTGATTATAACAATGCCTCTAATGCCACCACAGGTGTCTCCTCTTTCTTTGCTAACAAGGGCTACCATCTGAATATCTTCATGTACCCAGAGCACAATCTCACCTCTACCCAAGCTCAAGAATACATCATTGACCTTGACTATCTCCACATCTTCCTTTGTGAAGAAATAGCTGTCACCCAAGTCAGATACCAAGGACTCACAGATGCCCAATAATCTCTAGCACCAGACTTTAAAGTAGGTAACCAGGTATTCATCAAGGCTAAGTACTTCAGGACTACTCAGCCATCCAGAAAACTTGCTGAAAAGAACTTAGGTCCTTATCCCATTATTGCTCAGGCAAGCTTGCTGTCCTTCACACTCCACCTTCCAGAGAACATGAAGTCTCTTCATCTGGTCTTCCATGTCTCTCAACTCAAACTCTCTGTCCCCAACATGATTCCTGATCACATGCAACCACCTCCATTCCCAGTTGAGGTTAATGGTGAACTGGAATTTGAGATCTCTGAAATCCTAGACTCAAAAATAGATCATAGGCAAAGGAACTGTAAATTACTATATTTGGTTAAGTGATTAGGTTATGAGAATACTGATGAGGAGATCTCATGGCTCCTTGCCATTAAATTAGATCATGCTTCAGAGGTCATTGCAGAATTTCATCTCCATTATCTGGACAAACCTGGGCTATTAGAATGGGCCAATTGAGTAGTGAATCTTGCAATAAGTTACATGATCTCCTTGGCTCCATTGTCTACTACAGAAATCCCACCAACCTCTGTGCAAAGTTCCAACAGCTCCACTGCCACCTCATTAACCTCCCCATCCTTGCTTCCTGAACTTCTGGCTTTCCCAGTTTCTGCCTTTCCCAACACATCAACCAGTCACTCAAGCAGCTGGTTCTTGTGCTTTGCCTCCCACCATATCGTCCCACCCATCTCCCTTATCAATGTCTCTATCAGGCAACAGCCCTCAGCCATCTGCTAAAGACCCTCCTCTGCCTCCTTGAAGTTTGCCCTGCTCCTGGGCACCCCTTTCTTCCCTGCCTTCCATCTCTACTTCCTCTCTGGCTTCTCTCAGCTGGAGTGGTCACACCTTACCTTTGCCTCTATACAGGCAAGGCATGACATCAACTTACCTGGGCCCACCTTGCACTCCAGCCCCCAGTTGTTGCATCTCTGGCACCCCAGTTCCTCTTCTGCCTTCCTCTTGCCATTGCCACTACTCAACATCATTTGGGCTTGCTAAATTTCCTCCACCTAAACCAGGTTTGAGTACTAGACCCTAACTGCCTTCCTGGTACTCACCTGTCTCTGGACCACCTCCACTTTCTTCCAAGCCTCCTCCTTTCTGACTTTCCCTTGCCACTTCTGCTTAGCATACTTCATGTTGCCAAGCTCCTCTTTGTCTTTGATGTGCTTTTCAAGGTGCTCATCAGACCAGGTGTGGATATCAGCAAATAGAGACATGATGAGAGTAACTTGTGAGGAAGTTCTGGGATGATATTTGCTTTTATGGGTTTTTGACCAGCCAAACTCCAATGCCTGCTCTGCTCACTTATTAATCAAGAGCACATGCTTAACAGCCTTCAGGGGTTCAGGCCTTAAGAGGGAAATACTGTCATATCCCACACCAATGGGTTGACTCCACTATGTCTCTGGTACAACTCTGGTTGCTTTCATGCTTTAAGCTGTGTATTTCCTAGTTCCTTTTACCTTTGTCTTTTTCTATCTAATGATTGGTTACAACTTTACCTATGCTAACTCCATATCATTCCAATACAACTCCATAGTTCCTCCAATATTACTTTCTGTTCCTGTTCCTTTCTGCCTTGCTTTTCCTTGTTGTCATTTAGTTTTCAGTTTGACATTATTCAATGTTGTCTCCTCTAACATCTTCATTCATATCCAGGATGCATTGGCATCTGCTTCACTTATGAGACAACTCTGTTCACATCTCCATTTCCTCCTTAGCTAATCTGCCTCTCTGAGGTATAAGTACTATAGCTCTGTGTTATGCTAGGCCTGGGTAAGGACAGGCATAGACCTTGCTATGGGAAAAGTGGAAGAGGCAAACCAAAGGTAAGCCTCAAGATGAGTGGAGGGCAACAAACAAAGTGTTGTACCCAAGTGATACCAGCTACACTCCCAGGGGTGTGCCAAGATCAGATACTAATGATCCTCTGATTAAGTGCCAGAACACAAATAGTGGATTCTGAGTATGTAGGTACAAGAACAAGTGGAGATGCAAGGACTGTGAGGTAATCACAAGGTAGAAGTAGTATAAGGAGAGAGGAAACTCAAAGTACACTACTTTATAGTCCAACTAATAAAGTTCAAGTGGAGATTCACTAAGTAATCAGACTAATGAATGATAAGTAAGTTATTCATGTGAAAATGGATGGAAAGAGATGGAATGATTACTAGTCAGCTGATAACAGATAGAAGGCCCAGGCAAAGGGCATAACAAGAAAGCAGTTTGGGTTAGGCCAGAGCACAAGAAGAGTGAAAGCTATGAGAAGGGAAAAAGAGGAAAGGAAAAGAGGAAATGTAACACTCTATATCTTGTACTTCAGTTTGAATATTGACCATAACACAATGTTATGATCCCCTTAGATCCCCTCCTGCCTTATGACTTAATGTCATACCTCTTGTTGGAAAAAGCTCTATGGTCTATCCCAGACCTCCAATAGTTTCCAACCCCTTCATAAATTGATGCACCTGGTACTAGCATAAGGGCACATCACATAAGGTAAAGCCAAGCCCTGTCCACTCTGGAGTTATCTGAAGTACCCTCAGAGTATGTTGCAATTTTATAACAGTAGCTTACTAGATACAAGGACCAATCATAAGCCAGGTCAGAATGAGGTTGGAAGTGGGTTGGAGGTATGGAATATGACAGTATCCCCCTCTTAGGCCTAAACCCTTGAAGGCTGTTGGTCCAGAGTACAGAGGGTACAGAAACATGATCTGAGATAGCATGGTAATGGGCACATGATCACACATTTAGTAACATTGGGGGTAGAGTGGAGGGTTGTGGAGGTGACAAGCACATGACCTTGTTTAGTGACAATGGGGTAAAAGAGCAGAGTTTCTCAGCTTGCTTATGAATAAAAATGGGGACTTTACAGTAGCTTGTCCTTCCTTCATTACAACAACATGGCTGCATTCAACAACATCATAACCTGGGCTGAAGAATGCATCATGGAATGTGCCAATAACAACAAGGCATTGAGTGATGCCAAATATGCCAAGCACAAGAGGTGCACAAAGGCAAGGAAAGAAAAGGAATGGAGGAGAGTGGAAGAGGCCCAGAAGGTGGCGGAGAAGGCTGCCTGAAGGCAGGCTGAGGAGGTCAAGAGGGCCTGGCAGGTGGCAAAAACAGCTGCCCAAGAAAAGGTAAGTACCACAGTTGTTTACCTGAGAGCAGGACAACTGAAGGCCATTAGGCAGCATGAGTGCAGGTCCAAGTGGGGCCTAGTAGCTACAAGGAGAAGCAGAGGATAGAGGAGGCACCAGCATGCCAGAGGTGCAAGGATAGGGAAGTGGAGTATGAGGTGGGCATGGGGAAGTCCATATCATGCTTGGCCTGCCAAAAGGCCAAGGTGAGGTATAAATACCCAGGGAAGAAGAAGCCAGTGCAGAAACAGCAATGGAGGGATGCAGAGGAGAAGTGGCCCAAAAAAGGGCTTGCTCAGAAGAAGCAGAAGATGGCACCAAGCAGGTGGCTGAGGGCTATCACCTGCTAGCAGCAACCATATGAGAGGTGGGGGGCTGGATGGTGCAGGAGATAAGAAGAGAGAACTGGCTGCTAGTGTGGCTGGTTAACATTCTTGATCCTGTGTGGAGGGTAAGTGGAGAAGATGCAGAGAGTGGGCTAGAGGATGGCAAAGAGTGTTATGGTGTTGATCTCTGAATAACCTGTTCTAACCCTAAATAATCTGCCTTGAGAGAGTACATCAGTTTCAGTGTCAGATTCAGATTGAATAGAATAAGAGAGCAGTGTGGACTCAGGGTAGCAAAGCCTGAGAAGCCATAGCACAAGTTAGGACTCAAAGATAGCCTATATTGCAAGGCAACACTAAGAGGACAATGTACAAGATAAACAAGTGGTTAAGGCTGGAGAGCCAAAACCAAGGAACTATCTGCTACTTATACTAATTCTATGCATGCACAGATCATCTCCAGGCCCTAGGGTATTACTAAATATAAGTAGGGCATAGGGCATGCTTACTGAGAATATGACCAATGGGCCATGTGGATAAAGGGTGTAGAATGGAGAGGCTATGTAGAATGGAAAGGTAGAGTTCAGGGTAAGCAGAGATTAGAACATGCCCTCAACCATGAGACTGAGAAAATCCCATCTAGAGATCTGCCATAATCAGATCTGACCCTCATCTAGATCAAGATCTAGATTCATCAGAGATTAGATTGGAAAATGCACCTGTCATCTGAGATACTAGATCTAACCCATAAGCTGTGCCTAAACCCCAGGGAAATACTCTGATAGACAACTCAACCATATCCTAGGGTTTGTCCTTGTTTGGCAAGAATGTCTCATGGTCACATGCTTGTCATGTGACTCTTCTGCTAGTAAACTGTTCATTTGTAACAAAGAGGACAAGGTGGTGGGAAAGGTGGCAGAACTCAGAACAGAGGTCCAGGAGAAAATGGGGAGAGAAGAAGATAAAGATATAATGCTACTAGAGTAGTATAGTAGTTACTCTAGTTTGTCTTTGTAACAGAGGTCAGGATTTGGAAATAACCTGGGGGGCCAGGAATTAGGATATGAAAAGGGGCATCAATGACTACTGAAGTGAAGGCTTCAAGCCTTGAGTAAACAAGTTTGGAGCAAATGTAAAGTAAGTTCAGAAAGTAAGGTTTCTGCAAATTGTAATAACCTGTCAAGATGAAATCTCATGACCAGGCAAGTGGTACCTTGAATGGTCATGGGGCAATAAGGAGAACAAAAGGACAACCAAGAAAGAAACAGAAGAAATAACCAAATTCCCCAGAGTAATGAGATTAGAGACTGATGTCAAAATGGTTACTTCTGATATAAAGATAAAGAAGCTAAAAAGGAACAAAGGGAGTAGAAGCAGAAAGACACAGGGCTTTGGAAAGACTATCAGAGAGAAGATCAGAAATTAGACTGGAGCCCAATAGTCAAATAAAGAATCCAAAACAAATGTTGAAAAGGTTAAAGCTAGAATAGGAAAGAAATGGAATTGAGAAAGGTTTTTTATCTCCAAAGGGAACTGAAACATGCTGATTGCCAGCAAGACAGTTTGTCATGTGGCTAGAGATCAGAGCTAAATTGGAGTTGGGTAAGATTCTGATAAAGCAGGTAGAGGCAGAAATGTCAAAGACACATCCCATTTCTGATGTCCTTATTTGGCAAGCTCCAATACTGGTCTGACAAACAACTAGCTCCTCATCCCCTTGATGGAGTGGGTCTAATGCAGGCCAAACATCTGGAGCATATAAAAAGGAGGTTAGCCAGCTGTATGGTTTTTAATTGAAGAGATGCTATACAATCATCAGAAGAACAGGGGTCTGGAACTGGAGGCATGGGAGGAGTAGCTGGAGGGGTGGAGTGGACATAATCTGGGGGTTCAGTGATCAGGGGAGATGGGGGGTCAGAGCCTGTGGGGGACCACCTGATTGCAGATGCCATTTGAAAGGTTGGTAGTTGCCTTTGCTGAGAAATGAAGAAGCAGAACAAGCTTCTTTACAACCTAGTCCAGATCAAGCTGGTGAAAGGTCATTGGGCTGGGTACATTGTGGCAGGGGAACCAAGGGTCATTCCTGTTGACCTTGAAGCTGAGGCCAAGTGGAAGGATGGCAGAGTGGTGGTCAGAAAGGATCCAGAGGAGTGAATGTTCTGCTGAGGATTGCTTACTGGTCTTACCTCCTGTATACCACAAACAATTATGTATGCCTAATTGGATTGCACATTGTTTATGTGCTGCAGCAAGGGAAGGGAGATGAGCTACTCAGGAGAGGAACAGAAATGATCAGAAATAATTAGGGATAAATGCAGTTAACATAGGTAGTGTTATAGTTTGCAAATTTTCACTTTTCAATTACATGATCTTATCTTATCTTTCCACATGGTTATCTAATCTTTTATCTTATCAGGTCACATGATTGGTCTAGACCCAGGGCATAGGATTAGCCTCATGCCTTATACCTGTTTTTCATTTCCATTATTCTTCCATTTTAGAAGCCTTACTCTCTTTTAGCCATTGGCTATTCTCACAAGTGCTTCTCTTCTTTTTGTTGGTGCCTTAGGGTCCATGGGAATTCTCTCATCAGGGTCTTGGTCCATGCGCACTTCTGTATTATATAAATACTATAGCCTTAGCATGTCTTAAGCCCTAGTCTTGAGCACTTGTATCTTTCTGTACAGTGGTCTCACTAGTGACTCCTTTATTCATTTACTCTTGCTTTCATCTCACCAAAACTGACATTGACACCATTACTGCAACAGGTAGGGGTCAGTCACTACATAAGTGATAAGGGTGGTCAGATAGGGCAATTGGTGCAGAGTACATCTGGTCATTGCACAAAGAGGTAGACAGTTGACTAGATGGCCTGGGCACTGTGGTGGAAGAGACTGGAGAGGGAACAAAGGGAGGTCAAAGGGGTGAGTGATGGAACTGAGGAAAGGGCAAGAGTGCTAGATGACTGGTAGGTTGCAGATTGCTAGGTGCAATCAGTGGTTGCTAGATAACCAGTAGATTGCAGATTGCTAGGTGTGATCAGTGGTTACTAGTGTGGTCACTAGATGCTATCCCCTCCTCAAGATTGACATCCTATTATCAACTAGAAGACAGAAAACAAAGGGGCCAGAGGCAGCACAAGGCATGAAGCAGAAGATATCCAGAAGTACCCAGAAAGATGGGAGGGAGGCCAGAAAGAAAGGCCAATCAAAGGAACAGACACAGAAATGGGGAGTTTCCAAGGGATGCAGGAAGAGCAGAAATTTCCCCAAAGGAGAAGAAAAACCCAGGGAAAATGAAAGGACAGGTTTCTGGATGACAGATCAGAAGAAATGGGAACTGAAGGCAAAGAGTAATGGAGTTGTCAGAACAAGGCCAAAAGACCAAGGGATTCCCAGGGCATAATAATAGAGGGGTTTGGAGGAGGTTCCAAAGAAATAAGCAGCATTTCCAGGAAACACAGAAGAGCAGAATTGTCTCCAGGAAAGGAATACCCAAGGGAAAGAAGCAGCATTTCCAGGGGACACAGAAGAGCAGAATTGTCTCCAGGAAAGGAACACCCAGGGGAAAGAAGCAGCATTCCCAGAAGACACAGAAGAGCAGAATGTCTTCCAGAAAAAAGAATACCCAGGGGGAATAGAAGGACAGGTCCTGAGATAACATATAGAAGAATAAGGAAATACCTGCAAGTGGGAACAGAGTTGTCAGGAAACAATGCCCAAAGAGCAAGGATTTCCTGGGCAAGAGCTGGAGAGAATGGGGAGGTGTGGAGATAATTCCATGAAACTGATTTCCCAGAAGGGAACAGAGAGTGCCAATGGCAAGGGGGTTATAGGAAGATGGTGCATAAAACAATGTAGCACCATACAGAGGAAATCCAAGCAGGGACCCATAGCAAACAGAAACAAAGCTCAAATAACTGCAAGTAGGAAAAGAAAGGGTATTCACAGTGCAGTTATGATAGAAGTGTGAGCTTTCCAGGGAAACAGAAAGGGACAGAGATGCCCAGAAAGGGCAAGTGACTTTTTGGCATGCAAAACAAAATGTGGGGAGTGCATCAGAGTGCAGAGGAAGAGGGGTGGTGCTTCTGAAGCCTGGTTGGTCAGCAAGGTAGGTATACCTTAGCTGCAAGGATAAGGAAACAGATGATGGGGGTGCCATGGGCAAAGAAGAATGTTTGAAAGAAGGTTAGAGGCAAACAGATGTGTCTTCCAGGTAGGCATATCAACAGACAAAACTGGCCTCCTATAGAGAGCAGAGCAATGCAGAAACAACTATGCACTTAGGCAACAGAGTTGTAACTACCAGATAATGATGAAAAACTGTGGTTTGAGATCAGAGTTAGCTGAGACCAGAGTGGTACAGAGCAACAGGGGGTACACAAGGTGCTGGCATGTGTTATCCAGTGAACAGACAAGGTACTACTTAATACCTGGGATCAACAGACCACAGTAGGTGAGTTAGTGGTGTCCTAGAATCAGTGAATACAAACCATTCAGCAGAGGGTGATGCTAGGCATCAACAGAGTGAATTCAACAGTCTTTGTAGGGTATGTGGAGGTCCAATAGCTTGAGCAGAAGAGGTGAAATTGAAAGAGGAGGAGAAGCATTAGAAAGAAGTGGGAGAGGACAGAAGGGAGTCAGAGTATTGGGGCTCCCAAATCCTAAATAGAACAAGGTACCCAATGGGGGTTATAATGATTGAAAGTACACAGAAGTGTGGTGCTGTTAAAACTTTCCATCTGTTAAAACTTTCCATCCTTCTTAAAGAAACTGTTAAAACCTATATCAAGATAAGTATACTTTTAACCAGTTTCTCTTTTTTAAATGAAACCCTTGATGCTGAAGGTAGATCAGAACTCTGGGTGCTCCAGTGAATTCTGGGGAAATCTAGGAAGGATTTCAATGGTCAAACGGAACTCAGCTTCACCTTATGGGGTGTGCCCTTGCACTTCTTCATTGTCCTGATTTACATAGATGTCAGGGTGGGTGATAAGGCTGTCTCTATGCTCAACAGGAGGAACAGGCAGGACAAGGAAAGTCAAGCCTAGTCATGGGGGTGAGGCTTTATGACTCCTTTGAGGATATCATGTAGCCTTGGAGGTACTCCAGAGTAACCCAGAGGGTCAGAGTGAGCTCAAGGGCTTATGCAGTGTAAGGATGACAACAAGAGGGTTTTGGTGTTTTTGTCAATATTCGTACTGAGGTACAAGATACAAAACTACAGTACTTATACCTCAGAGAGGCAGAACTATCTAGGAGTGTAACAAAATGAGACAGGTGCAAACTCAGAAGCGAAGCAGATGTCTAGATATCTAGGAAATGAATGGAGATGTCAGGAAAACAATGTCCAATCATGTCAGACTGAAACTGAAGGGTGACAGGATGAAACAGGGAAGAGCAAGGAACAGGAACAGAACAGGAATAGTAACAATAATGGTAATGGTAGCTGACCAGGAACAGTAATGGAGTTATAGCAGAATGGTCTGGAGATGACAAAGGGGAACTAGGGTAGTACTTAACTGGAGCAGAGATAGACTGGAAGCAGAATGGGCAGAGTGGGAGTAAAAGTCCAGGGGAGTATATAATGCTGAGGGGTGGGAGTGTACATGCATAGCTGGGGAAGACCAGAATGGTGACAGAGGGCTGGAGTTGCCTGGAGGGGAGTCAGAGGGCTGGAGCAGCTTACTAGGTGTGAAGACCAATTGTAAGCTGGGTTGGAATGGGGTCAGAATTCAGGTTAGAGGTCTGGGATATGACAGGTGCCAGAGGTTGAAGAGACAAGGAGTACAGGTTTAATAGACTTGTTATACTTGGAAGGCTGGGTCTTGAAAGGCTAGGACTGACAGCCAGAAATGGGTCACCTTCACCTAGGAGTAGAGAACAGACACAAGAGATTAATGACTGCCTATTGATAATCCTGGAGTAACTTGTCAAGGAAGAGGCCAAAAAATGGCTAGAGGATGCTTAGACTGTAATGGCAAAATATAGGCATGAGAAATTGATAAGAATAGTCCAGAGTGATATGGGGTGGTTTTCCATTGAGAATTACCAGGTAACAACAATGTGTCAGAGGACCAGAGTCAGCTGCTGGAAAAAAATGGAAAAAAAATAAAAAGAGTAGTGCTCATGGGTAGGAAACTATAACCTAAACTGCATTCAAGGATCCATGAGGACTGGTAACACTATATAATAGTAGAGAGTCACAGCTGCTCTAGAGAGCCCAGAGTCAGGAATAGGGGAATGCCAGGATCAGGAGTCAGAAGTTGGATCTAGGCACATATCTCAAGCAACTGGGGCCAGTAACTGACATCATAGAATGTCAGGGTGGCTTGGAGTGACTCAGAAGGTCAGGGGTGGTAAAGGGCTTGCACCATGTGAAGACTAGATCAACTTAGGAATTAAATGCCCAGAAAAGTGCAAGGTTGTAATGATATTATTGGAGGTCATATCCTGACAAATGGCATGAGGGATGGGTCAAAGTTCTGGAGATCTCAGAGGGATCACCCATGAGTACACCAAACATGCAGGTGGTTCAGAGTTGAGTGTTGAGAAATGGTCAAGGCTGATCCTGAAGTAAAGACTTGAAGAAGTGCAAGTAAGAGTACAAATACACTGTTAAAACCCATCCAAGTACAGATATACTGTTAAAACCAGTTTCTTCCTGAATGAAACTTGTGATGCTAAGGAAAGATCATAATTCTGAAGGGCTCTGGAGGGCTTCAGAGAGATCTAGCAAGGGTTTTGTTGATCAAATGGGACTTGGCTTCACCTTATATGGTGTGTCCTTGCACTTTCTGGTGTTCTGATTTACATAGATATTGAAGGTGGGGAAGAGGGCTGTCTCTGTGCTCAACAGGAGGGACAGGCAGGACAAGAAGAGTCAAGCCTAGTCATGGAGGTAGGACCTTATAACTTCTTCAAGGATATTGCTTGGCCCCAGAGGTTCTCCAGAGTAACCCAGAGGGTCAGAGTGAGCCCAAAGGCTCAATCAGAGTGAGGATGATGACAAGGGAGCATTTATGTTATTATTCATACTGAGGTACAAGATACAAAACTACAGTACTTATACCTTAGAGAGGCAGAACTATCTAGGAGTATAGTAAAGTGAAACAGGTGCAAACTCAGAAGTGAAGCAGATGTCTAAATATCTAAGAAACAAATGGAGATGTTAGGGAAGACAATGTCCAATCATGTCAGACTGAAACTGAAGGGTAACAGGATGAAATAAGGGGAAGCAAGGAATAGAAATGGAACAGAAATAGTAAAAATGATGGTATTAGTAACTAAGAGTGGGAACAGTGACAGAGTTATACCAGAATGGTTTGGAGGTGACAAAATTAAACTAAGGTAGTACTTAACTAAAACTGAAATAGAACTGAAAATGGAATGGGGTAGAGTGGAAGTGGAGGTCCAGGGGAGTATGTAATGCTGAGGGGCAGAAAGCATATATGCATAGCTGGGGCAGACTGGAATGGTAACAAAGGGCCAGAGTTGCCTAGAGGGGAGTTAGAGGGCTAGAGTAGCTTACTAGATATGAGAACCAATTATAAGCCAGGTCAGAATGGAGTCAGAATTGGATTGAAGATACAGAATATGACAGATGGGGAGCTGCTTGAGGAAATCATAGGGTTTATAATGGAATACCTTGGTGCAGGTGCAAGCTATATATGAGGAAATGTACTTTTTGATAAATGCTCAAATGCCAGGCCAGATATATTCTCAGTAAATGAGCTCCAGTGTCTGATTCTGTCTGAAGTGTCCAGATAAGTGGTGGTTATGCTTGTAATGTAGTACCTGGAGGTATAGGTCAGAGGTGTCTGGGATATAAATATGGTTATCCAGGTACAAGAAGCCTTCTAAGTTTTTTGACCAATGAGAGTCAGGCAAGAGGATGCTGGACAAGTGAGTAGAGGCAGTGAAATCAGAAGGAAGTGCTGAGAAAATGTCATAATGGAGGGTTTTGAGGTTGAAGAGGAGTATGGACCAGAAAACTGGAGACACTAAGGAAGAAGCCCAAAGGGACACAGCAAGTTGCTCCTGCATGAACACAGGATGGAAGTTATGTGAATTGACATGGGCATAGTTGCTATTCCCCTCTTTGGAATAGATATCCCATTATCTAGTCAAGGCATTAGACTTAGCACCTAAATGACCTGGGTGGAAGCAAATGATCAGATTAAACTGAGAGAGGAATTCTGACCACTGGGCTTGCCAGCAAGTCAGAAGCTTGAATATAGTGAAGTATTCCAGATTCTTATAATCAGTAACAACATTGACCAGAGTATCAGAACCTTCAAAATAATGTTGCCAAGTCTTGAATACAGTGAAAATGGCAAGAAGCTCCTTATTGTGGGTGTCATAGTTGAGTTCAGGCATGGTGAGCATACACAAATAGAAAGTGACAGGGTGAACCTCATTATCTGGATACTAGAGCAAAAGATTCTGGTAATTACATGGTTGGAAGTGTTAGTTTCAATAATGAGAGAAGCATTGGAGATCCAATGGGTCAGAATAGGGGCTGAAGTAAAAGCATCTTTGAGGTGCTGGAAAGTAGTGTGACAAGAAGCATCAAAATTCCAATAAGCTAATTTGTGGGTAAGATAAGTCAGGGGAATAACAATGTCAGAGTAGCTCCAGATGAAGTAGTGGTAAAAATTAGCAAAACCAAGGAAAGACTGGATGTTGTGAACTTTGTAAGGCTTAGGCCAATCCAGGATGGATTGAACCTTTTCAGGGAACATAGTGAGCCATGAAGGGGAGAGCTGGTACCTGAGATACTCAGTCAAATCAGTATGAAATTTGCATTTCTCAGATTTGGCAAAAAGGCCATGTTTCTGGAGGTGGCAGAGAACTTCATGGACATGCTTATTATAAGATATCTGGTTAGTGAAGAAAATTAGAATATTTTTCAAATAAACAATTACAGAAACATCAAGAAGATTGGTGAAGATAGAATTGATTAACCACTGGAAAGCTGCAGGGGCATTAATGAGCCCAAATGGCATGACAAGCCACCCATACAAGCCATAGCACATATAGAAGAAGGTCTTCCACTTGTCATCCTTAGTAATGCAAACTAAATAATAAGCATGCCTAAGATTAAGCTTGGTATAGATAGTCACATGGCTCAGAGTGTTAAAAAGATCAGAGATACATGGAAGAGGGTAGCAGTCTTTCTTTATGATCTTGTTGAATCCTCAGAAATCTACACACAATCAGAGGGATTCATTCTTCTTCTAGACAAAGAGGACAGGGGTGGCATGAGCAGATGTGAAGGGCTGGATAATGCTGGTAGCAAGATGTTTATCTAGGAAGAAATTGATTTTTAAGTCAAACTTGCAATGGGGAGCAAGAGTAGAGGCCTTGCTTTTGCTAAATGCTAGGCCCTTGATTAGGGTTATCTGTACTTCATTCAGCATTAGTTTGCAACATAAAGTATGCCTTATTATGCAAGGATTTTCACAAGTCCCAGGCATCAACAATTTCAACATATATGCCCCAGTCACCAAACTTGCTTCAATCCATACCATTCTTGCCTTAGCTGCCTGCCTCAATCTCAAGCTTCACCAAATTGATATTAAGGAAGCTTATCTCAATGGAGAGCTCAGGGATAAAGAACACATTTACATGTAGCAGCTGCCCAGATATGCTAATTCCATCTATCCTTACCATGTTTGCAGATTGCACAAGATAATCTATGAACTTTAACAGAGTGGTTGCCACTGGTATCAAAAACTAGTTGAGATCATAGTTAGGGCTCTTAGTTTCAAACAGTGCACAGTTGACCAAGCTATCTTTATCAAATGTGATAAGGCTTTTCTCCTTATAGTTGTTATACACATTAATAACTGCACCATAGCTGTTATAGTCTTGGCTAACTGTCACATCCCATGCCAATGGATCAACTCCACTATGTCTCTGATGCAACTCTGGTTGTTTTTACACTTTAAGCTGTGTATTTCCTAGTTTTCTTTACCTTTGTCTTTTCCTACCTGATGAATGAGTACAACTTTACCTATGCTAACTCTGTACCATTCCGATACAACTCCAATCTCACTTTCTATTCCTATTCCTTTGTGCCATGCTTCTCCCTGTCATCACTTAGTTTCAGTTTGACATTATTCAATGTTGTCTCCTCTAATATCTCCATTTGTATCCAGGATGCATTGGCACCTGCTTCACTTAAGAGATAACTCCTTTCATATCTCCATTCCCTCCTTAGATAATCTGCCTCTCTGAGATATAAGTACTAAAGTTCTGTATCTTGTACTTGAGTTTGAATATCAACCATAATACAACATTACAATCCCCCCCAGACCCCTCCTGCCTCACAACTTGATGTTGTACCCTACCCTAAAGTCCCTCAACTTACTTTATGACTTGACATTGTGCCTCTTGTTGGAAAAAAGCCCTACAGCTAATTCCAGACCTTTGATAGTTTCTGATCCCTTCATAAATCAGGGCACTCAGTACTAGCATAAGGGTGCACCACATAAGGTGAAGCCAAGCCCTGTCCACTCTGGAGTTATCTGGAGTATCCCTAGAGTACATCAAAATGATTATAACAGTATATTCAAACTCCCACTTGTGCTGGTACTGCTATCATGTCTATCCATGTAACCAGAGCTTGCTTCTGCACTGTCCTAGATCAGTTTAAGAGCTTCTCTGCTCATCACACACCAGGCTCAGCCTCATAGGCTCCTGCTCCCTCCCACTCATCCACACCTAGTGCTCAAGTTAATGAAGCCCCTGATGATTCCAAGGTTCCTCAACCTCCCCACACCCCTAACAACCATAGTGCCCAGCCAGGAGTACCAGATGAACCTGAAGATGACCCCTTCAATGGGTATTTCAATATTCCAGAGGATGATCCAGAACCTTTTCCAGATCCAGAACCTATTCCCATTTACCATGACACTATCACTAATCTCACTAGTGCCATCCATGGATTAGCTCACTCTTCCCATCATACCCCTGAAACATTGCAGTGTACCAAAGTACAGGAACTGGACCAGTTCAACAGAACTAATCCCCAGAAGCTTCATATTTTTCTAGTGCAATGCAAATTAAATTTCCAGGATCATCTCAAAGCCTTTGCCAATGACTGAGCCAAGGTCACTTATGCTCAATCCTACCTTAAGGGCATGGCATTGGAATGGTTTAAGCCTGACCTCCTTCTTACCAAAGACCCTGACTTCTGCCTCTTGTGGATGAACAATTATAAGGAGTTCATTCAGGAACTCCAGATCAACTTTGGACCCCATGACCTGGTCAGAGATGCAGAGCACCAGCTAGACCAGTTGACTATGAAGAATGGTCAATGAATCAACAAATACATAGTTGAGTATAACAGAATTACATCCCAAGTCCAGGGTTACAGAGAAGGTGCCCTCCACCACTATTTCTATAATGGTCTTCCAGACCACATCAAAGATGACCTTTCCCATGTTGGCAAGCTGCCAACACTCATTGAGCTACACCAGCTGGCCCAGACCATTGACACTTGTTACTGAAAGCACAAATCCAAACTCAGCCAACAAGAAAAGTCATCTCATCTGTCCAAGTACTCTGATAAACCCACCATATCCTCTGCTTCAACCTCTGGCCCTAATGAATCAAGGAACAAGTCAGCTACTTACTCCGGCTCCTCCAAGTCATTCATTCCCCAGAAACAGGACTTATTATCCAAGCTTGGTAAGGATAGTAAGCTCACTACCAATGAATGCAAGTGTCAACTGGAGAATCACCTCTGTTTGTTCTGTGATATCACAGGGCATATAGCAAAGGACTGCCCCAAGTCTTTCTCCAAGGCAGCCAAAGCTCATGGTGTCAAAATCTCCACTCTGGAAACCAAACCAGAGGCCTCTGTCTCAAAGGCAAAAAAATAGTCTGCAGCCTCCAAGACTCTGCACAGGCTGGAGGTTGCATTGATCCTTCCCATGCTTTACTGGAGGGTAAACTTAACATGTCCATTCTTTTAGATAATGCTTCACTTATGCCTCTCATTACCCTTGTTTCACAAGAAATTCCTCTGTTTTCCACTCTAATTGACTCTGGTTCTTCAGATTGCTTTGTAGACACCAAGTTAGTCAGTATTTACAATCTTCCAACTTATTCCATTCCTCCATTGCAGCTCTGACTGTTTAATGGCTCTTTCAATTCTATGATTATAAATGCCATTGATCTTTCTGTTTGTTTTGAAACTGGTAATATCACTCTGATGACATTCTATGTCACTCCATTGGATGGATCTAGTTCTCTTGTTCTAGGACACAACTGGCTTGCCTGCTACAATCTGTTGATTGACTAGATATCAAGTCATATCTCATTCCAATCATCCAAACCAAACATGTCAACACCCCCAAGCTCACCTCCACAGCCTCTGGTTTCTCTAACCCAAGCTGACTCTAAACCTGATTCACCATACTCCCATGACCCCAAACCTCTGTCAATTGAGCTACTTAGCTCATTAGCATTCACATGTATCTATAGCCTTGATGGCTCAGTCCCATTCTATCTGCAGCTCCAATTCCTGGAGAGTCATCTCTGCTCCACTTCCATTGCTTCTTCTCCAGCCGACCTTTCTGGCATTCCTCAGGAATACCACAACTTTGCCAATGTGTTTAGCAAAAGCAAGGCAGCTACTCTTGCCCCTCACTGCAAGTTTGACCTGAAGATTGATCTGAAAGAAGGTACCTCACCACCTGTTGGCACCACCTATTCTCTGTCACCCTCTAAGCTTGAAGCACTCAGGACTTTCCTAGACAAACATCTTGCTACCAGTTTTGTCTGATCCTCTGCATCTGCTCATGCTGCCTCTGTTCTCTTTGTCTGGAAGAAGAATGGATCCCTCCAGTTGTATGTAGATTTCTGAGGACTCAACAAGATCACAAAGAAAGACTGCTACCCTCTTTTGTGCATCTCCGATCTCCTTGATGCTCCAAGCTGTGCAACCATCTATATCAAACTTGACCTTAGGCACACTTACCATTTAGTTTATATTGCTAAGGGCAACAAGTGGAAAACCTCTTTCTATATGCACTATGGCTCCTACAAGTGGCTTGTCATGCCATTTGGGCTCACCAATGCCTCTGTGGCTTTCCAGCAGTTCATTAATTCTATCTTCACCAATCTTCTTGATGTTTTAGTAATCATTTATTTGAATGATATCCTAATTTTCACCACTGACTGGACATTGCATACCAAGCATGTCTGTGAAGTCCTCTGCTGCCTCTGGAAGCATGGCCTTTTTGCCAAACCCAATAAATGTGAATTCTATACCAATTCCATAGAGTATCTTGAGTATCTACTTTTTCCTTCTGGGCTCACAATGTCTCCTGAAAAGGTTCAATCCATCCTGGATTGGCCTAAGCCTCACAAGATTAGAGATATCCAATTCTTCCTCAGTTTCACTAACTTCTACCACCACTTTATTCAGGGCTACTCCAACATCATCATTCCCCTGACTCACCTCACCTGCAAGTCTGCTTGTTGGAATTTTGACACTTCTTGTTACACTACTTTCCAGTGTCTCAAGAATGCTTTTACTTTCACTCCTATTTTGACCCATTGGGTCTCCAATGCTCCTCTTATTGTTAAAACTGATGCCTCCAACTATGTAATTGCCAGAATCCTCTTACTCTGGTCCCTGGACAACAAGGTCCACCCTGTTGCTTTCTATTCATGTATGCTCACTGCACCAGAACTCAACTATAACATCCATGATAAGGAGCTTCTTGCTATTTTCACTGCATTCAAGACCTGGCACCATTACCTCAAAGGTTCCAGTTCTCCAGTGAATGTCATCACTGATCACAAGAACCTGGAATATTTCACTATATCTAAACTTCTGACCTGCTGGCAAGCCCAGTGGTCGGAGTTTCTCTCTCAGTTTAATCTGATCATTCATTTTTGCCCTGGCCATTTAGGCACTAAACCTGATGCTCTAACTAGACAATGGGATGTCTATCCCAGTGTGGGGAATGGCAACTATGCCCTCATCAATCTGCATAACTTCCAGCCCATGTTCATGCAGGAACAACTCACTACATCCCTCCAGGCTTCCTCTCTAGCATTTCTGGTCTTTTAGTCTGCATTCCTCTTTGACATCAAAATCCTCCATTGTGACATTATTTTAGCACTCCCTTCTGACTCTACTGCCTCTATCCACTGTTCTGGTATCCTCCCATCTAACTCTTGTTGGTCTAGAGACCCAGGAGATTTCTTGCATCTGAACAACCACATCTATGTCCCCAATGCTTTCAACCTCTGACTCTGGGTCCTCCACTACAAGCACAACCACCCCTTATCTGGACACTTCAGTCAGAATCAGACATTGGAGCTCACTTGCCAAGAATACACCTGGCCTGGCATTCAAGCATTCATCAAGGAATACATTTCTTCATGTACAGCTTGCACCCATGCTAAGGTACCCTGTCACAAACCCTACAGTTTCCTCAAGCAGCTCCCCATTCCAGAAAAACCATGGAATTCCATTTCTATGGATTTCATCAAACAGCTCCTGGCTTCCTCCAGTCACTCCACCATCCTTATTGTTGTAGATCATCTATCAAAGCAGTGCATCTTCATTCCTACAGATGACAAGATGACCTCCCCAGAGCTTGCTAAACTCTTCTTACTCCATGTGTTTTCCAAACATGGAGTTCCCTCCCATATCACCTTCAATCAAGGTTCTGAGTTTGTTTCCCATTTCTTCTGTTCTCTGGGTCAAGCCCTCAATATCTGTCTCCACTTCACCTCCAGATATCATCTGAAGGGTGATGGTCAAACCCAGCAAATGAACCAAACCCTGGAGCAGTATCTACACATTTATTGCAACTATCAGCAGGATAACTGGTCTGAACTCCTGTCCCTCGTGGAGTTCACTTATAACAACATCCCTAATGCTACCACAGGTGTTTCCCCTTTCTTCACAAACAAGGGCTACCATCTGAACATCTCCATGCACCTAAAACATGATCTCACCTCTATCCAAGCTCAAGAATATACCATAGACCTTGACTCTCTCCACACCTTCCTTTGTGAAGAAATAGCTGCCACCCAAGCCAGATACCAAGGACCCACAGATATCCAATAATCTCCAGCACCAGACTTTAAAGTAGGTAACCAGGTATTCATCAAGGCTAAGTACTTTAGGACTATGTGGCCTTCCAAGAAACTCACTGAAAAGAACTTAGGTCCTTATTCCATTATCACTCAGGCAGGCTTGCTGTCCTTCATACTCTGTCTCCCAGAAAACATGAAGTCTGTTCATCCAGTCTTTCATGTTTCTCAACTTGAACCCTCTGTCCCCAATGTGATCCCAGATCACATGCAACCACCCCCACCCCCAGTTGAGATCAACAGTGAACCAGAGTTTGAGATTTCCAAAATCCTAGACTCAAAAATAGATCATAGGTAAAGGAACTGCAAATTACTATATTTGATTAAGTGGTTAGATTATGAGGATACTGATAAGAAGACCTTGTGGCTCCTTGCCACTGAATTAGGGCACTGTTAAAACTTTCCATCCAACTAAAAAGAGACTGTTAAAACCTATACCAAGACAAGTATACTTTTAACCAGTACCTTTTTTTTAAATGAAACCCTTGACACTGGAGGAAGATCAGAACTCCAGAGTGCTCTGGAGAGTTCCGGGGAAATCTAGGAAGGATTTCAATGGTCAAACAGGACTTGGCTTCACCTTATGTGGTGTACCCTTGCACTCCTCTGTTGTCCTGATTTACATAGATGTTAGGGTGGGTGATAAGGCTATCTCTATGCTCAACAGGAGGGACAGGCAGGACAAGGAGAGTCAAGCCTAGTCATGGGGGTGAGGCTTTATGACTCCTTCAAGGATATCACATAGCCTTGGAGGTACTCCAGAGTAACCTGGAGGGTCAGAGCAAGCCCAAGGCTCAAGCAGAGTGAGAACAATGACAAGAGGGTTTTCTGGTGTTTTTGTCAATATTCATACTCTGGTACAAGATACAGAACTACAGTATATACCTCAGAGAGGCAGAACTATCTAGAAGTGTAACAAAATGAGACAGGTGCAAACTCAGAAGTGAAGCAGATGTCTAGATATCTAGGAAACAAATGAAGATGTCAGGAAGACAATGTCCAATCATGTCAGACTGAAACTGAAGGGTGACAGGATGAAACAGGGAAGAGCAAGGAACAGGAATGGAACAGAAATAGTAACAATGATGGTAATAGTAACTAACCAGGAACAGTAATGGAGTTATATTGGGATGGTCCAGAGATGATGAAGAGGAACTAGGATAGTACTTAACTGGAGCAGAGATAGACTGGAAGCGGAATGGGGTGAAGTGGGAGCAGAAGCCTGGGGGAGCATATAATACTAAGGGGCAGGAAGCATACATGTGTAGCTGGGAAAGACTGGAATGGTGACAGAGGGCTGGAGTTGCCTGGAGGGGAATCAGAGGGCTGGAGTGGCTTACTAGGTGTGAAGACCAATTGTAAGCCAGGTCAGAATGGGGTCAGAATTTGAGTCAGAGATCTGGGATATGACAGGCACACTTTGAAGATCATTGAGGAGTTTCATCTCTGTTATCCAGACAAACCCAGGCCATCTTATGATTAACCAACTGTAGTGGATCTAGTGATCAAGTCACAAGGTCCTCTATCTATTCTAAGATTGCCTTTTTGATCTCCTTATCTACCACCAAAATTTTGCCAACCTTCACACAAAGTTCTGACAGCTCTGCTGCCACCTCATCCACCTCTCCATCCTCACTCCCCAAACTCCCAGCTTCTCCAGTCTCCTCCACCCTTGCCATTCCCAACACATTAACCAGCTGCTCCAGCAGCCAGTTCTTGCATTTGACCTCTTGCTGTACCTTTCAGCCCACCTCCCTTATTAATGCCTCCACCAGGCAACAGCCCTTAGCCACCTGCTGAAGACCCTCCTCTGTCTCCTCTGAGTCTGCCCTGCTATTGGGCACCCCTTCCTTTCCCACCTTCTATCTCCACTTCCTTTCCAGCTTCTTCTGACCAGGGTGGTCACACCTCACCTTTGCCTCTATACAGGCAAGGCATGATGTTGACTTGCCTGGGCCCACCTGGCACTCCAGTTCCCAGTTGTTGCACCTCCAGCACCTCTGGCACCCTGGTTCCTCTTCCACTCTCCTCTTGCCATTGCCACTACTTGACCCCATCTTCTGGGCTTGGTGAAGTTCCTTCACCTAAGCCAGTTTTTTGAGTGCTAGGTCCCAACCCCATTTTCAATACTCACCCATTTCCAGACCACTGCCACTGCTTTCCAAGCCTCCTCTGCTTTTTTCCGAGCCTTCTCCTTTCTCCTCACTTTTCCCCACTACTTCTGCTTGGCATACTTCATGTCACCAAGCTCCTTTTTATCTTTGATGTGCTCCTCCAGGTGCTCATCAGACCAGGTGTGAATGTCAGTAAATGAAGACATAATGAGAGATACTAGTGTGGAAGTCTCTGGGGTGGTATTTGCTTTTATGGTTTTCTGGCCAGCTAAACCCCAATGCCCACTCCACTCACTTATTCATCAAGAGCATGTGCTTCACAGCCTTCAGGGGTTCAGGCCTTAAGAGGGGAATACTATCACATCTCATGCCAATAGATCAACTTCACTATGTCTCTGATGCAACTTCAGTTGTTTTTACACTTTAAGCTGCATGTTTCCTAGTTCTCTTTACCTCCATCTTTTCCTACCTGATGAATGAGTACAACTTTACCTATGCTAACTCTGTACCATTCTGATACAACTCCAATCTCACTTTCTGTTCCTATTCCTTTGTGCCACACTTTTCCCTGTTATCACTTAGTTTCAGTTTGACATTATTCAATGTTGTCTCCTCTGACATCTCCATTCGTATCCAGGATGCATTGGCACCTGCTTTGCTTAAGAGACAACTCCTTTCATATCTCCATTCCCTTCTTAGATAATCTATCTCTCTGAGGTATAAGTACTAGAGTTCTGTATCTTGTACTTGAGTTTGAATATCAACCATAATACAACATTACAATCCCCCTCAGATCTCTCCTGCCTCACAACTTGATGTTGTATCCTACCCTAAAGTTCCTTAACTTACTCCATGACTTGATGTTGTGCCTCTTGTTGGGAAAAAGCCCTACAGCTGATCCCAGACCTCTGATAGTTTCCAACCCCTCTGTAAATTAGGGCACTCAGTACTAGCATAAGGGCACACCACATAAGGTGAAGCCAAGCCTCATCCACTCTAGAGTTATCTGGAGTACCCCTGGAGTATGTCAAAATGATTATAACACTAACAATGAGAGCAAAGAAATGGAAACAAGAGTAGAACACTGCCTAATCTCTAAACCAGACTAGACAAGAGTGGAGAAGAACTCAGAAATAACTGAGACTGAAGGAATCACTTAGAGGAGCCAAGAAAAGCTGATCTTATAAGTGGTCAAGTCTAAAGAAGATTTGAGCCACTTGGATGCCCTATTATAACTGCAGTACACAAGACCACATAACTAGCTACAATAACATAAACAACAATAATAAAGAAAGGGTACTTAACAGGGGAAACCAAACCTGAAGCAGGGACCTTTAGAATAGCCCATAGAGAAAGTTGGCCAAGAAATAGGCTAAGAGTTTTGAAAACCATAACAATAGCTGCATTGACTCTTGCTCTCATTCAGAACCTCATATGCAAATTCACCAGCTTATTAAAATCACAGACCTAGGGAAACTCCACTGGCTTCTAGGGATCAAGGTAATCCACAACTGTGATAATTGCACCATATCCCTTTTCCAGCATTTGTACCTTGGCTCTATCATTCATTGCTTCAGATTCAATAATCTCAAGCCTGTCTCCACATCCATGGAACCCCAAATCAAATTAACCACCACTTAGTCCCCCTCAACTGGCACTAAATATATAGTCATATAGCATATTTCATACTGCAAAGCTGTTGATTCTCTTATGTACACAGCCCTCAGAACCCAGCCTGACATATCATATGCCATTGCCATCATCTTGCACTTTGCTAGCAATCTTGGCATGCCACATTGGGATGCCATTAGATGCATTTACAGGTATCTAATTAGCACTAGGGTCCTGTGCCTCATGTATGGTGGTACTGAGAAGATAATACAGGGATATATGGATGCTAATGGAAGCATGGCAGAAGATCACAAGGCTATATCTGGTTATGCTTTCTTCTTGATGAAGGAGCTGTGTTCTGGGCATTGAAGAAGCAGGACATCATATCCCTTTTAATGATGAAGAGTAAGTATGTCACTGCCACACATGCTACTAAGGAAGTCCTCTGGCTCCACTCCTTCATTGCAGAGATTTTTGCTCAGCATACTGATCCCATTACCCTTTTTTCTGACAATCAATCTGCTATTGCCCTTGCTCACAACCATCAATACCATGCATGTACCAAGCATATCAACATTCATTTTCACTTCATCTGCTAGGTCATTGACAATGGAAAAATTCATCTTATCTTTTGTCCCACTAGTGATATGATTGCTGATACTCTCATGAAAGCCCTTCTGTTCCCCAAGGTCAAGCATTTTGCTGCTGAACTTGGGCTCCACACAGCTTGAGGAAGAGTATTAGATTATCAAGCACATGTGCAGCCAGGAACACAAAATGCACTGTACCTAGCAGGTATGCATGTGGACTCAGCATCACCTGTCCAGGATGTATCTCAGTTCCAGAGGACCCCTTTGCTACTATCTTGCATATGTACTTAATCTCTTGTTCCTTGCTGTTTCAGACTGGCAGTTCTACAAATGCTGTCATTACTTTAATCATAGGATACATTGGAGTTTGTATATATAGTGTATCTCTTTAGCCTAGAGCACCTCAGTCTGTTGCTTCGCACACGGCTGAGGTGAGCTCCTTTATTTCCCATACTACTTACTCGTACTTACCTGTACATAGTCTTTTCACTCTTGATAGGTGCATATGAATGTTAGTCCATTGCTTCGCACACGACTGAGTCTTTTTGCTCTTAGTCGTGTGCGAAGCAATGGACTAACATTCAGAGTCTTTTTGCTCTTGATAGTCGCGTGCCCATCCAACAAGCCTAAATCTATCATTCACTTCAACACTGAGCCATGCTACCAGCAACTTGGACTTCCAAATGGCTCAAATCCGCGATTGATATCGAGTAACAGGGTTCAGATCAGATATGCCTAGCAACTGAGTACTAGGCACATCACAATTGGCACGTGCTGTCTACTACACCGTTCGACAGTCGAGTGACTGGAACAGAGGAGCGTGTGCCGTATAGAGTTGAATGGGTATCTAAGGTATTCTAAGACATAGTTGGCCTCCCATTACTGAATAAGGACTCATTCCCAGGCCGTTGGGTAAGTTATCCTCGATGCTGTCTCGGTGTGTGTCCACCCGAACCACCTTCGCTCCTTGCTGAAAACTCTCGGAGGGACCTAGATGTTCATTTAAACTTCAGCACCACTGCGCTCACCAAAAAAGTGATAGCCCTCATGGTTACGCACCAGTAGGCCTTTATAAAGAAGATCATCGGTGTGGCCACAATCGCGGCGAGGATCGCCACCGCTGAGACTCCGAGCGTGACTGGGAGGACAGAGACAACAAAGATAGTTGTTACCGCCCCGTTGCCGAGCTGCGCTACGAGGCGATCCCAATGCCGAATGTGGGGTAACACCGCATCCCCGACCGACATCAGACCGTCTTCCAGCAATTCCCCGTCGACAGCTTTGATCATCTTGTCAATCATGTCTGTAACGTCAGCTACAGGGATAAAAACACCGTATATCAGTACGCTGCCATGATACGAAAACACGGGTTCACCTCGGTCTGGAGTCCAGACGCGCCACGCCGATGTGTCTGCTTCGCTGACGAGTATTCCGGATAGATGCAGATCTTTCAGATCGGTGAATTGTTTCGTCTTGCGCGCACAGTCCCGTAGTATCTCTGAAATAGCAAATCATGGGATCAATTCAAACATCTTCGCAAGACGGCAGCGAACACTTGCTGGTTCGTGCCAAGATGCGCATCGCGCACGCTGGTCCTAGCATCCGCGAAGGCGGTAGAGGATCGGCAGTCCCCACGGTTGATTGCGTTTGGTCTGTATTAAAGGAGGTTTGGCTTGGTAGTTTTAGTCTTCTGATCACCCGAAAATCGTCCGGGAGAAGCATCTCGATTATCTCCGGTATCCGAGGGGCAATCACCTCCACACCATGCTCTAAAGTGACATAACATTGGTTGAAAACCTCCAGGATGATGATATTACGTACTCGTCTGAGACAATGCAGAGAGAATTGTCACACCCGCTTTCTGAATTTTCCATTCTGGGTGCTGTAGATTCTTTAAACTCTTGTCGACAAGTTCACGGGACCAGCGGTCTTCCGAATCTAGGGTACGCGTCAGTTATGGCGACCCGACGTCGTGACTTTCAGTATGCACCGAAAGACCGGATAATGTCCAAGCAGATTAGACTCGTTCGGATCTCCCTCCGCTTGCCCTTCCCCAGCTTTGTATTCAAAACTTCAGTGATTTCGTCTTTCTTTATCTTTTTCCGGAGATCCTCTGATTCACATTAGTTAACTTGCAAAGCTAAATCATCAAGCATAGCTAGAATGATTCATTACCATGCTGTATAAAGTTTCCAAAAATCTGGAATCCTTCTACTGGACCTACAGCATCGTCAAAATAATCAAATTGCAGCATATCAACGATGTATTTTGGCAAGAGTTCATTGCCCATCATGGACTCCTTCATGTCGCCTAGTTCGGATCTGAGCTATCGGAATCCTATTGTGCACAACTGTACTCACTATATTTCAAACAGGCAGCCAAGGCGTATGCAGCGAGCAGTGCCTTGCTCTTGCGGTGCAGGTGATTGATAAAGAGGTCCAAAAGGTTGATCTCGCGGAGGTAACTGCGGATAGCCTCAGCTGATGAGCAGTGAGCTTGTGCCTTTCGTCCATCAGGACTACACTTACTTTCGCATAGCTTCACAAGTGTCATCGTCGCAGCGGTACGCACACGAGCATTTCCTATCTGAACGGCTATTTTCAGTTCCCAAATGAGCTTTTTCTGTGCTTTGTTGAGTATCGAAGCGCCTTTTATGAACGATGTCATGATCAAGTATTGTTAGACATACAATAATGGTCACTCACCAAGCCCAAAAAGATCACACAGTATCTGTTGTCCGGAGTTCGCGCTGCCACCATGTTCACTAGCCGAATCGCGTCTGGCGTTCAAACGGACCAAGGCACCGGCAAGATTAGCTCGAACGCGTGAATTCTTAATGTCTAATCGATCTAAAATGTGAAACATCGGATCAGAGCACAAGGCCAAAAACGTGCCACCTACCTCGATCGCGATCTTTCTGGTCATATAGGACAAGCAAGATCTCGACAGCAAGAAGACCAACTAATTGACCATGTCTCTTCGCAAGCTCCCTTATCCTAGGCTTCATCACGATGCATACGGTCCTCCCTGTGCGACGTGTCAACACTGATTTACTATGACTACAGTCAAGGATGCTTGCCTTCCGACATTCGTGACAGGGTTAACACCATACGCAGCGCGGCAGTTAAGAGGCGGGGGTCTAAAGGAATAACATACCCCCGTATAGTCGCAATGATAAATGTGGCGCTTACCGTTGACCCTCAATATTCGGGAAATCCTGGACTTGTTGGACCTCGTAGAATTGAGCCCGAGGTTCGGAATGATAATTCGTCGAGTGTCCTCTAACGGATCGTAAATGAACTCGTAGATGCCTGATGGTCACCAACGCACCGCATCGCAAAAGACAGTCCAAGCCGTCCATTGCCTGTCCAAAATTCCCCTCCGGTTGTTCAACGAAATTATCAAGTAGGTGCACGAGTTTTTCCAGGACATCTCTGGTGAGAATGCTTTCTCGCAGAATCTGGTGTTTGGTCAGGGGTCTCAAAAGGGCAACTACTCTGGGACCATCTCGATGCTTTGGTGCACCCAGGATGTCATTCAGCCATCCCTTTGCATCATCAAATACTCTCTGTGGAAGTTCTTTCCGAAGCGGCGTTGGACTCTTCGGGTCACCCTCAGTATCGCAAGCTACAGCGAAGGGATTTGCGGGACACGATACATGTGTAGTGGGCAGGACACTCACAAGCTTCGCAATAGGCGACGATGGCGACAAGCTTGACGAGCGGTGCAGTATCACCTTTGTGGATGAGTTTCGACAATTGCTCATGCCAGTTTGACACGGTCCGAACGCATTCCCTTCCCTCCTCTGAAGACATAGGTGTGATCATCAGGAGAATCAAACAGGCAAAAAACAGCTTACTGAATCGCAACATGAACAATAACCTATCGAGGTAAATTGGCGCAACCCCTTCCTCGCCACCAAGGTGTTTTACCAGTTCTTCCGCCGCACTGTTGTCAAACAAGCCCGTCTCCCAAGTCTGCTGGTCTAGTTCCGTATCTTCGAGTCCATCACATATTGTGGGTATGTCAAAGCCTTCCCCTAGTGTCCCTTGTGGAGTGTACGCATTTGCATACAGAATAGAAGCATGGACTTTCTGTCCAGGAATGATACGACGTGGTTGCTGCCGATGGAAGCTGCCAAGTGCGAGATTAACAATTGGAACCAAAAAGATACTACAAGCATTACCGCAGGGCATCCTCCCCAGTGCCACTGAATAATACTTGATGCTTCATGGGCACATACTCTACTGCTTGCCATACACCACTCATCGAGTTACTCGTGCCAAGATCGATATCATCTGGAACCCAAACTATATCTGTTGGCTCCAATACAAGACCCTTTGCAGCCGCCTCTCGACGCATCCACAACAGCGAGATGTTCCCGGGATGATGAGGCTTTCCAGGTCTACTCTTACCACCTCTATGCAGAGAATATTAATACCATAGGGGTAAGCTTCAAATGAGTACCTACACGTCTGAGTGGCTACCGGCAAACCACACTTCCTTGATATCCGTAGAGTTATCCTTTTTTTCCCGGGAGGAACCGCTGTCGTTGTTGCTCTCAGCAGACTCGCGCTGTTCGCCTGCGGGAATTGTGGGATCCCTAACTTCGTCGGGGGTAACATTGCACTTGGACCGCCAGTCGCACGATTGAGAATTCATTTCGTGGAGATACTCTGGCATAAACTTGACCCGACGCTCATCAAGAGCAAGCGCGTGTCGAAAATGACAAGCATGAGTAGCGGGGGAAGAAGTCGAAAGGAAGACATCCCCTCTTATAAGCCCCACAGAGGAGACAGTATCCCTGACCAGATGCAGTGTAAGCATTGGATGATCGAGGTGTGAATGTATTTGAATCACCATACTCCGACAAAATGCACCCTTAGTTTCCTCCAGGAAAACGTGTTCTTGAACTCTCTAGCAATTTGCTTTGTCTTTGACTTTCCTGAATGGACTGCTTGATAATGATCGTAAGCCCTGCGCAGCCACCGTTTGTCAAAGCTTGCCCATGTTATATGACTCCTACTCACGTTCCAATCTGTTTCTCCGTTGGCGTCCGTATCAAGCCAACCTGATACATGTATTCAGTTTTGCAGGACAGTCAACCTGGCCAATCCGTCCTATACCTCATGTATCATCGCCGCGAGAATCCGGACTTGGTATGCACCTCGAGAGAACCCTGTACATGGTTGTCACCAGCAGCGAGAGCTATGACAAGGAACCAAACTGACCAAAGAAATATATCTGATCCCCTTCTTGGTACTTTCGTGCCAGCCAGCCATAGGCGTCCTTGACAATCTCCTCGACATTCCTGTTATTCGATCTTTTATTACGTCAGAAAGCAAGTAACCACGACAGGTACAGACCATGCGACTGCCATGTCTAATTTATCAGAGACTTTTCTCCCTATATGGTCGAGAAGATGGAACGACTTCGGACGCGTGCCAATTCCACTGGAGTAATATGCGTCTTGTTCTGGATGAGGTTGGGTCGTTTCCAAATTGATCTTAGCGAACAGTTTCACGACATTGGTATTCTAGCAATATGTGAGCATATAAGACATTCCAGAGAGACAGAACAATTACATTCTGACCAAACTTGTTGGAGGTACCATCAATGCATACGACGATATTCCTCGTGCTACCCTCCCGTTCGCCTTTGCACAGAGTACATCTTGGGACTGGAGGCGGGGAGGATGACTTGGTTGTTAAGGCGGGTACGGGCTCCGTCTGAACCAAAGTGTTAGGACTCTCCATGGCCATGAGAGATGATGAGACGTAGTAGAGGCTGTCGACTTGGGTATACAGGCGTCCGTACGCAAATAGCACAGGAACACGAGGAACCGGTGTTGCGACTGGCTGGAATCACAACCACAAAAATGGGGCTATCCGTGTGAATAGAATGTAGCCCAGGAATGGACGCCAGGTACTTGTACGATATTATGCAATTCATGGTTTCGTCATTCATAGGGTCTACGGTAAGATCCGTTTTAGCTTATGGATGACACCCGACAGCGTTTGTTCATGAAATGCGCAGAAATCGAACTCACCAAATAATGAGTGTGCTCTCTACATCGATGGAAGCTGCCGTACCAATTGGTAACTAGTGATCCCAAGAGACTAGAAACAAAAAAAGGTGTCGACTGAAATGTCGCCACCCGAGTAGAAGTTATTACGTAACTTAGGCCCTGTTTGGTAGACACAAATTTACTGAAATTCCATCTCTCAATGTTTGTGTATATTTTACTAGAAGATGGCATGTCAGACATGTTGAGAGCTGAGTTCAAATTTACTAGAGGCTTTTACCCAGTTTGTATCTTTAATACAGGTAAAAATATACATATAGGGCTATTATCATGTTATATTATTATGTTACACTAAGCAACAAAACTATTTCAATATTGGTTGTATTTTGATTGTTGTGCAAATAACTAGTGTATCTTTGATGTTAAATTTATAGATCTAGGTATTAGTGAAAAGCCCAAATCAAGGGTTTTCTAAGAATATATAAAGAACCTTCTAAACTGGTTCCTATATTCAATTTTCTTTGCAATATATATTATAAATGAACAGTTCAGATGTACAAAAGTCACATGCTCATCATGTGATTATGAGACTCCTATGCCAGATTAAGCCAAACCCTAGGCTATGGTTAGTTCTTATTAGAGTATTCCTTGACTAAAGGGTTAGCATAGAATTAGCAGTAATTTTAGATAATGGTATTTTCCAATTTAATCTAGATAATATCTGATCATGGATCTTAGATCTGAATCTAGATTGATGGATCTGATCTGTGGTAGAAATTCAAATGGGATCTCCTTAGTTTGAAAACTAAGATACTATCTTTATATTGTTATAGTCCGCATTTTTCAACTTTTGATCATGTGATCTTATCTTATCTTTCCATGTGGTTATCTAATCTTTTATCTTATCTAGGCATGTAACAGGTCACATAACAGGTCTAGACTTAGGGTATAGGATTTGTTACAAATATAACATTCACTAGCAGAAGAGTTATATGACAAGCACATAACCATGAGACTTTATTGCCAAACAAGGATAAACCCTAGGATATGGTTAAGTTGTTTATTCAGAGTTCCCCTTGGGTTTGGGACATAGCTTATAGAGTTAAATCTAGCATCTCAGATGAAGGTATCTCCTGATCAGATCTAGATAACATCTGATCTAGATTGATGGATCTGATCTGTGGCAGAGATCCAGATGGGATCTCCTTAGCCTCATGGTTAAGGACATAGTTTAATCTCTGCTTACCCTAGACTCTTGGTTTTCATTCCACACCATCTCTTCATTCTACATACCTTATCTGCATGGCCCATTGGTCATATTCTCAGTAAGCATGCCCTATGCCCTATTCCTATATTTAGTATTTCCCTATGCCCTGGAGGTAATCCATGTGCACTTAGACTTAGTATAAATAGCAGGTAGTTTCTTGGTTATGGCTCCCCAGCCTTAATCACTTTGTTACCTTGTACATTGTCTAGTGCCTTGACAATATAGGCATTCCCTCCTAACTAAAGTGCTATGGCTCCTCAGGCCTTGCTACCCTGAGTCCATCACATTGCTCTTCACTCTATTCCAACCAAATCTGACAATAAAACTGACACACCCTCTCAAGGCAGACCATTTAGGGTTAGGTCAGGTTGTTCAGAGATCAACACCGTAACAGGGTTAGCCTCATGCCTTTAGCCTTGTTTTTATTTCTGTTAGTCTTCCATTTTAGAAGCCTCATGTTACATTTTCCTCTTTTTTTTTTCCCTTTTTTCCTTTTTCTCTTCATAGCTTCCACTCTTCTTGCATCTCTGGTGCTCTCTTGTTCACTTGCCATTATAGATTCCACTCTTCTTGTGCTCTAGCCTTGTCTAGATCACTCTCTTGTATGCTCTTTACCTGGGCCTTTTATTTTTTAATCAGCTGACTTATAATTATTCTATCTCTTTCCATCTGTTTCCATACAGATATTTTACTCATCATTCATCAGCATGATTACTCATTTCATCTCCACTTCAACTCTATTAGCTGTACTATAAAGTAGCATACTTCCTGTCCTCTCCTTCCTTATGCTACTTTTACCTTGCAATCATCTCACAGTTCTCACATCTCCACTATCCCTTGTATCTATGTACTGGGAATCCATTGTTTGTGTCCTGGCACTTATCCAGAGGATCATTAGTGTCTGATCTCAGCACACCTCTGAGAGTATAGCTGGTACCACTAGGACACAACACTTCATTTGTCACCTTCCACTCATCTTGAAGCTTACCTTTGGTTTGCTTCATTCTCTTCATCCACAGCAAGGTCTATGCCTGTCCCTACCTGGGCCTAGTGTAACAAAAGAAGTAGTGTATCCTACTTGTGACTATCATTGCTATAGTCTGCTCCCACCATTCTGCCCAAATAACCCTTACTGTTTGACTTTCTCTGGGGTGAGCCTTGAGCCTCTACCTCAGACCCTCTCAAATCCACTTTGGAACCTGAGAACCCCTCTTCTCTGGATCACCCTTCCACACCAGAAGACATGCTTGTGGACATGCTTGTCCTATCTCAAGAAGAAGTATGAGAAGACTGTGACCTCACTCACAAACTCTCCTCTTCCTTGCAAATTCCTCAAGCTCAGACACTGCCATCTCCCACTCCCATTTGACGCCAACCCACATTTACCCTTCCTTAACCTTGCCCTTGCCCCTCTCCTCCTACAACCATGTCTGGCTCTTCCACCTCCACCATTAAGCCAACTGAACTTTACCTTGATACCCCTGAGCACTTTGATGGTGACAGATCCAAGGCTGAGAACTGGCTGGATACAGTCCAGTTCTACCTCTTTGTTAACAGTGCAGTCTATGACTCTGATGAGAAGAAGATTGCATTCACCCTTTCATTTATGATCAAAGGGCCAGCATTGTTGTGGGCTGCAACATACTGGAAAAAGTGCATTTCTGGAATAACCATCACAATGGGAAAGTTTCTCTTTTTTACCTCCAAATTCCTGAAAGTTTTCCAACAACAGGATACTATTAATGCTGCTGTTCACTGGTTGGCAAATACCCAGATGAAACAGGGAAAGAAAGGCAAATGGATGCCTTCCCTTGCTGAATATACTGCAGAGTTTCAGAACCACATCATTACTGCTAAAATCACTGACAACAACATCCTCATCAGTTATTTTGAAACTGTTATAATGCACTTTTTCAATTTTACTTTTTTTGGACTTATCATTATATCACTGCAGCTCTTCACATTGTCACATCATGTGACCATTTCACATCTTCACATCTTTCACCTCTTTATCATTTCACATTTCACATCTTCACATGGCACAAGTCTAGAGCAATCTAGACTCTGATGTCATGCCTCATGTTTAGCACATGTATTTCTAGATCCCTGCTCCTTTATTGCTACTGGTTGGCTTACTGTACATTACTTTAGGGCCAGTACCATTTACATGGTCTGTGCACATACTGTAGCAATATATAAGGAGGTTGGCTTAAGCCTGAGTTTTCCCAGTCTTGCACACTTGAATCTTCCAGTTTTTGTTACTTCTTGGCTCTTATTCTTTTCATTCTATTGCCTAGTTTGAAGCCACTAGCTTAAAAGCTTCACCCAGGACTTAGGAAGAATCAGCACACACCAAGGTCAGGAGTTTTAGGTCAATGTATCAAGCTGTTGTGTTTCAGAAACAGGACTTGCATCCTACCTCTCCCATCACATCCATAACCTGGATATGATCTCTTTTACTATTGCTGAGTGGTATACTAAAGCTGCTCACTTTCAAGGAACTATGGAGTGTGCCTGCTCTATAGAACAACAGCAAAAGAATCCTTATGCATTTGCATGAACTCCTATATCCTCCTCTACTATGTCTAAGCCAGAGAAAGATTTAAATGCCATGAACATTGATGCCATCAAGAAAGGCTGCCTCACTGATGCAGGAAGAGCCTTCTGCATCAAGAATTGACTTTGTTTCAGATGTTGGAAACCCAGCCATATAAATACAGCCTATCTGAACTTTCCTGCTTTTTTTTCCTCCCCCACCATTGCCAAAGAAACTCCTTACATCAAAATGGTCTCTGCCAAAGAACCGATGATGAAGATAGAAGAGGTTAGTAATGATAAATCAGATAATGGGATGGCAAGAGTAGTTGTAAAGAAAGAATGGAAGAAGAAGATGGAAAGACAGGGTTTTTAAAATGGAGTACCTCCCCTATGCAAGGTACTCCCTCCTTTTCTTGTGCACCTGTACTTGTATCTGCCTTCAAGAAATCTATAAAGATTGCAATTCAAGTTTCCCCCTCTACTTGTGCCAAGAAAGTCATAGCTACTCATGCTCTTGTCAACAGCAGAGCACAGATCAACTGTATTGACTGGGACTTCATCAAGAAGAACCAGTTCCCCATCAAGTAACTTGACAAATCAATCATTATTTGAAATGTTGACCACTTGGAGAACAAGAAGGGCAAAATCACCCAAACTTGCAATCTTCTTCTTCACTTTAAACAATCTGTTCTCCCAGTTTCCTGCTATGTCATTGCATGTGGGAAGAAGAACATCATTCTCGGACATCCATGGCTCTGGACCATGAACCCCACCATTGACTGGATGGCAAACATGCTCACCATTTCAGATTCCCCCTCAGATGATGTCACTTATTGCATCAACTCAGTCCACAAACCTTGATTTGATGGACTTCTCGAAGATATCATTGTTCCTCACAATGAACTCTTAGTCCACTATCTGGACTATGTCACCCCAGAGCAATCTATCAACAAATTACTCTACAACCACCATTCTAGCAGGATCTTAGATTACTGCTTCTCTTATCTCCCTGGAATCACCATTGCTCAGCTTACCACATCCACCAAGCTCACCATTGAGGCTGAAAAGGCCAAATTCAAGATGACTCTTTTCCCAAAATACTCTCAGTTCTTGTTGGTCTTTTCCAATACTTCAATAACTCTTGACCACCTTTCACCCTCTCACCCATATGATCACAAGATCAATCTGAAGGACTCGTTCATCCTGAAGATCAGTAAGGTCTACCCCTTATCCTCCCCTGAATGACAGGCCATGGAAGCTTTCCTTGAAGAGAACCTTCAAGCTGGGAAGATCTATCCCTTCAAATCTCCCCAAGTGTTGTTCTTCTTCTTTATGAAGAAAAAGGATGGTAAACTCCACCCCTGTCAAGATTATAGGTATTTTAATGAACATACTGTTTATGATGCCTATTCCCTTCCTCTCATCTCTGATCTCATCAACAAGCTTCACAACACTCAACTTTTCACTAAGTTCAACATCTGCTGGGGCTACAACAATGTCCATATTCAAGACAGACATCAATGGAAAGCTGCCTTTATTACACATAAAGGGCTCTTTGAACCCATGGTGATGTTCTTTGGTCTGAACAACTCACCCACTACTTTCCAGTGTTTCATGAATGATTTGTTCCAGGATATGATTGCTGAAGGATGGCTCATTATCTACATGGATGACCTCCTTATCTCTTTCCCTGATGCTGACACTCATCAGGAATGCACTGCCTGCATCCTCTAATGGATGACAGAACTTGATCTCCACCTCAAGCTGGAGAAATGCACCTTCACTGCCCCCCAAGTTGAATATCTTGGGATGATTGTTTGTCCTGGTGAACTTGCCATGGACCCCATTAAACTTGCTGGTATTTCCCAGTGGCCTACTCCCTCTAAAGTCAAGGATGTTTGTTTCTTCCTTGGCTTTGCTAACTTCTACAGGTGATTCATTCCTAATTACTCCACTATCACCTGTCCTCTTCTTGACCTTACCAAGAAATCTACAGCATGGTCTTGGTCCTCTGCTGCCCAAAAAGCCTTCAATTCCCTCAAGGCCATCTTTTCTCCTAGCTGGTATTGCAAATGCTGGATCTCACCCATCCCTTTGCCATTGCCACTGACACTTCTGCCTATGCATCTGGTGGTATCCTTCTCCAAACTAATGCAAATGGGGATTGGCA